>JAIGNY010001724.1:1210000-1247500 GCA_020152595.1 Chiridota heheva | reverse complement strand
ATGCATACCATTACTTCAGTATATGCATAACAGCGTAATTAACGGAGTGGGAAAAAGCGTAACGCAAGATAACTTCCACGGGCAGGGGAATCCCCATCCGAACATTTTCACCAAGAAATCGCGTAAATGAAAACAAATTCATCTTGAATCAAATTCATCTTGCTTTTGGAAGTTTGGGCCCAAGCATTAATGAAACGGAATAAGAAAAATTTCGATCGTGATTTTGAAAAGTCAGAAAATTCACATCGAAATAATATATATCATCACAAGCACAGACAAGATGATCGGCAGGTATGGGTGAACCCTCACAGGCGCGGGTCCAGCGGGCGCCCCCTCCCTTTCAGACCACATACACCCTTTGCACCGTCTTTTTTTGCTAAAAGTTCCCATTCTAATTGAAGTTATGGTTGGTATCTAAATAAGTCTAGAGCTAGAGTGTGAGAAGAATAACGTCTTTGCAAGTTTTGCACATAGAGTATCAAACCTCATGCACAACAGAACAAACTGATGTCCGCTCCCCCACTCACATTCTGAAATTCATGGATACACCCCCCCCCCCCCGCCCTCCCCCTTCACCTTCCCAACGCTTATTCCGAATTGATCTATTTTGTGTGGCTGTATTTCATTGTAATTTTCTGGGAGTTGCTTTCGATAATAGAATGTCAATGGACAACCATGTGACACAACTTAGTAAAACAATTAATTATCACATTAGAAACATTGGCAAGATTCGTCGGTACATTGACGTTGAAACCTGTCATTATGTTGTTCGATCACTCATCCTATCACGTTTGGACTACTGTAATTCCCTTTTGAATGGTATTACCATGAAAAATGTAAATCGCCTACAGAAAACTCCAAAATAAAGCTGCTAAGCTTATCTTCAGGAAACGTCGTCGATCATGCCTCACCCTTGCTCAACAAATTGCATTGGCTCCTGTGTCACAGCGAATTTTATACAAAACATGTGTTATTGTCTACAAATCCTGATACATCAATCACCTGAATACATATCCAACAGTCTGAAACTTTATACACCAGCACGATCCCTTCGCTCCTCTTCTGAAAACTTCCTGACTGAACCCAGAACTAACACCAAAGCTGGTTCTAGGGCTTTTTCAGCTGCAGCACCCATGTTTGGAACTCTTTGCCTTCACACATTCGCCATGCCAGTTCACTTGGACAGTTCAAAACACGTCTTAAGACTTTTCTTTTTTAATCATGGATTACTTACTGAACTTTGGGGCAGCATTCTGGGCGCTTTGTATCCTATGGAAAAGGCGCCTACTACAAATGAACATGGATGGATGGATGGAAATGTAACATGAGCGTTATTCAAACAAAGACGGAAAAATGTTTATTAAATCATACCGTTTGTCATGTTTTATGGCAACTCTTTATACGCGAGCTAATTTCGCAATTTAATGACTGGTGCATATGTAGTGATGATAGTGAAGTTGGGACAGTCCAAATAACTGACATCATAACATGGGGCATGTACGTAGCCTTTCATGGGGGAAACAGTGAATTGACAACTCACTGGGAAAAATATGCAAAAATGGGATGCACACCATTACTTCAGTATATGCATAACAGCGTAATTAACGGAGTGGGAAAAAGCGTAACGTAAGGAAACTTCCACGGGCAGGGGAATCCCCATCCGAACATTTTCACCAAGAAATCGCGTAAATGAAAACAAATTCATTTTAAATCTTAACCTTGCTTTTGGAAGTTTGGGCCCATGCATTAATGGAACAGAATAAGAAAAATTTCGATCGTGATTTTGAAAAGTCAGAAAATTCACATCGAAATAATATATATCATCATAAGCACAGACAAGATAACCGGCAGGTATGGGTAAACCCTCCCAGGCGCGAATTTAGCGGGCGCCTCTCCCTTTCAGACCACATACACCCTTCGCACCGTCTCTTTTTGCTAAAAGTTCCCATTCTTATTGAAGTTATGGTTGGTATCTAAATAAGTCTAGAGCTAGAGTGTTAGAAGAATAACGTCTTTGCAAGTTTTGCACATAGAGTATCAAACCTCATGCACAACAGAACAAACTGATGTCCGCTCCCCCACTCACATTCTGAAATTCATGGATACACCCCCTCCCCCTTCACCTTCCCAACGCTTATTCCGAATTGATCTATTTTGTGTGGCTGTATTTCATTGTAATTTTGTAACTATTCCCCACTTTGGAAATGACACTTTTGGTAAGGCAAATGTGATTTTCTCACTCTCGAGTCACTCCCTGCCCCACCATGCACACACCCACACACACACCCACACACACACACAACACACTTTCGGCGGTAGACAAATCCCTCTCATGCTAGCGCTGATTGGCAAAATGGTTCCTCTGCTTGTATATTTGGTCTGGATATAGTGAAATGCATGATGCAAACTGACAAAATCTGTCGCACATTCTTCTGTTCTTATACTTATAGTCAATAACGACATGTTACCATAGTGACGGGACGCTTTAGGAAAATGGGTATAGGCCGCGGAAGATCACCGACAAGGTCGAGAAATATGTATGTGTATGTACTGTAGGTAGGCCGATACCTACAATCATATGCATACAAATACATATTTTACGGTTGTCTGGATACGGAATTTTGTAAACTTAGTTTCCTTGTTTTTGCAATTTTGTGGGTGTCAAAATGTTGGTGAGTTTTATTTTAAACTTTAAAAAATTGTTTTAACTAACAAATAACTTATAATAACGTTTTGGAAGAACCCTTGAAATATGAAAAATCGTGTACTGCATGATATAAATAAACAAGGTCCTACATATTGATATGTAAGCTGACAAAGGGAATAAGCGGGAATAATTTTGAATGAAACCGTCTGTTTTTACCGACTGACCTGGTGACTGATAATATTACCACTATAACAGGCTGACAGGCAAGCTTAATAACGTGGCACATCCCTGTTTAACATGCGCATGAACTAAAAATGCGACATTTGCACCTATCAGTGATAGGAACGGTGGGCGCAGAAATGACAGAAGTGAATGAGGAGGCCATGCAGTGGTGAGGGCGGGCGGGGTAGACCACAGGGAATACGTCTTATTAGAGAAATCTGTGCTGTTGGTGAGCTATGAGAAATTTTCAATATTGAATTTAAGTGTCATCATTTTGACTAAAACCATGCATGCTTGTCGGAACTTCGAGATTTTCCCACCGATAGTGGGTACGACCGTATAGGAGACCTTAGATTATTGGAGGGGCCGAGCTCTATAGCCTTCGCGTCGTACGGCATTATTTAGCTTACATATGAAGTTACTATACTACTTGGCAGATTATTGGGGCTGGGGGAGGCAAGGCCATGCGAACCCAAAGGCTCCGATGGCCCTGGGTACAAAGTCACAAAAATTAAAGTTGCCTACCGAAAGTGGCAAGCAAATTATAAAACCACAAGAAAATCACCATACGAAAGAAAGAATTATAGAAAAAGGGGGGAATGTTCCCCTTGCACCTCCACCCGAACCCCACCCCCCCCCCCTCTCCTATGCCTGGCGTACCATGACCGTGAACAGTCATGATAA
The DNA here is from genome assembly GCA_020152595.1 of Chiridota heheva. Lineage (NCBI taxonomy): Eukaryota > Metazoa > Echinodermata > Holothuroidea > Apodida > Chiridotidae > Chiridota > Chiridota heheva. Next base: position 1,243,947 of record JAIGNY010001724.1, on the reverse strand, counting down.
TCCGGGCACGCGGCACATGCATATGACAGTCACGAGTCCTCACAACAAGGTTGCATCATGGATAACGGCTTGCGAGCCTCCAGTAATTTAGCTATACAAATCTAAGAATTTTGCAGGGGTTACTTGAGAGAAACAAAAGTATGACTTTGAAAATTGTGAGTATCCTATAAGAAAAACATATTGTCACGTTTCACGCAGTCCTAAAATAGTTACTGTGCACACAATTAATGGCACACGTTTAGCCCGCTGTCACAAAATACATCACACAAGGAGCTATACCTAAAAGGGGGGTGGGGGTTTGGCGATCAAGTGAACCTGTTCTTAAAGCAGTCACTGGCCGTCCATGGTAGTAATATACTGTCCATCATACCACTTTGATTCTACTTGTTATTTCATGAGTCATCACCCACATATACATATATGTGGGAATGAGATATTGTACCAGTAGTCACTTTAATGTGTAGGCAAATAACTGCCTGTACCTCCTACACTACATGGCCACCCCGTTGATATTAGGGGGCTGGTGATCAACTATTAGGATTTAGGGGTCATAAGTTTTTGGAACGGGACAAAATTTGATGATTTTTGCGTCTGTGCGTTGCTTTGTGCGTGTGCGTGCGTATGCAACAATTAACCTTTCTGGGTTTAATGATCGACAGCTTGTTTTAACCAATCACCGCACGAATTTGCCTAGCATCAAAATCTGCCTAGCATCAAAATCTGCGTAACTAAGTGTGGAGGAGGTGGGGGGGGGGGGGGGGGAGGGGGCGAGCGGAAAACATTCTACGCGGTACTGGTACAGTACAGCTAATTAGCGGCGCGCGCTGATGTAGTCAATGCAACTTACTGTGCAAAACAAATTTCTGCACACACAGACTGAGTGACGGTAAAGTGGTGGACAAAAATTGCGCTTACGGGCCCGCTGCGGCCTTTGTAAATCTGATTGCTGTTATCCAGAACAGTTAGCAAACTGAATTTTGTTTATCCTATATTTGCTAAAAACTCCAAAGATCCGGAAAAGTGCCATAAATGAATCAAAGTTTGCGGCAGGCCTCGCGAACATCTAAGTTAGTCTAAATGTCAACGCATTGGTAATGCATGATTGCGGATTTGAAGTTTGTTTGCCCCACATAGTTACCGCCTTGCTATGGTGGGCGTGGCCTATTTGGAAACCTGGAAAGGTTAATTAATTTTGTGTCGTTTATAACTCAAAACACCCTGGAACTTTTGTCTGCAAGGTTTTAAGGTAAAAGGTCACAGGTCAAATGAAACAAGTTTTTGATGATGGCTGTATCTTTTCAAGGAATTTCTTGGTATCTTTACAAATTGCAAATTAATGATGATATTTGTCGGCCATAGTTTGTGTAACACGAGAGGGCACTTCTTTATCTCTGTTATCTTAAACAAGAGGTGCTGTGGCTCAGTGGTTAAGGAGTCATGCTCGTATTCCGAGTTCGATTCTCGTCGTGAGCGCTGCATTGTGTCCTTAAGCAAGACACTTTACTCTACTTGCGTCAGTCCACTCAGTTGTTAAATGAGTACCAGCATTGCTGGGGAGTTAATCTGCGATGGACTGGCGTCCCGTCCAGGGGAAGTAATGCACTCTCATCCACTTGCGCCATGGAAACCGGGGATAAGCACCGGCTCAATGAGCCTAATGAATCGGATGGATTTAGCTTTTTTACAAATTGCACAGGTGGTTAGGCTTTCTAACAAGGTCACAAGTCAAATGAGTGCTTTTTTTTTTTAATGCAAAACTTTGCGCCATTAAAAACTCAAAAAGTACAAGACCTATACTAACCCTATGTTGTACCTTGGTACATGAATTTGTGTTCCGTAGACTCTGGGGTCAAAAGTCACAGAGCTATTGACCACTTTTCATCATTTCCCCTTATAGTTATGGAATGGTAAGTGTGACGTGAGTATGAATGGTGTCATACTGTAGGGTACGACAAACGTGAACAATTTCAGATGTTGTTTCAGTGATTAGAGTCAAGGGTCGGGGTTAGATCTAAAATATGTAATTTTAGGGGTATTTATGTAATAATGTGTACATTATTCTTTAAATAATGTCACATGGCCGAAATTCACGTGAAGATAATGGACCAATAAAATTCCGGGGAATCCTGATCGTCTGTACAATTTATTAGCGTATGGGGTCAAGCCCATTAAAGTACAATTACACACAGAAATCAACAGTATTTATGGGCCTACATACACAAATAAGCACTGAGACGTAAATGGTAGCGTAATTTGGTTGGGAAATTCCATACCAAACAGAAAATTCGTATAACCTGTATCCTTTCCATTCACACAATTGTTCCGATATGCAAAACTAGCTGTCTCATTCATATATAACAAGGGATTTGCTGCCGAAAGTTCTCGTACTATTTTCACATTTTGTGCTGTGAGGTCAACGGCACAATTTCATACCATTAGGCTCTCCGCACTAAAAATCAACGTTTTCAAATTTGAACGATTTTTGCCAATTTCCGTCCTATTTTTGTGTTTCAAATGTGCACAAATATTTTTAATGTTGAGGGAATGTGATTGTGAACCCCAACGAATCTACAATGTTCCGTTCATAAAAACAACATTTTAACGTGCATACTATTACTAGGCCCCTAGGGCCTACAACTACATGCATTGAAGTTTAAACATACATTTAGTGTTATAAACGTACCTCAGGCCAAGTTTTAACTTGAAATCTTACCTGGTTATCGCGTATTCCTTAATTAAGATAGTCTGAATGGAAGACAGTACGGATCCTCTTGGAATATGACAACAAAAAACATCCCCATAAGAAAAGAATTATCCAGGCAGAGCAATTGACACTTTGACGCAAATATAGATACTTTACGTGTGCATACAACACAAAGTTTATACATTTACGTACGTCGTGCATGTAATGTTGTACAAGGTAACACCGTACACGCGCGCGTATTGTTGTTGTTTACAATTTTTCCTGCAGCTGATAGGTTGATTTGTAAAAGCGAAAATTCCCCGGCATTTTATTGCTTAAAGTACCCTGGCGTTTCACGTTCGGCTAAACTCGGTTTGAAAAGGTCTATAGTCTGATAGTTATTGACATTGATATGATAACACGCCGTGTATTATAACACTAGGCGCACGCCTACCCAGTGTTGGGCATATACGCGTACGCGCTGAGTACACGCTTGAAAAAATACAAGTGCAGTCTGTGCAGACGATAAAATCTTTTTTCCAATGACCTCCCAATGAACCCCGCCAAACAACTTATTATATATTTTTCGATGATCATCTCGATTTTCTGTTGGCAGAACGTGAAAGTTGATTGATCGTTACAACTTTATTTCTTAAAACTTGAAGTAACTCATCAAAGAGCATCATAACTTGTGACAACGGAAAGTAAGTTACTGCATTTAATGCGTTATGAAACGTAATAAATGCTATTTCTCCCACTATGCTGTATGCTTAAGGTACGGTGATGAGATCAGCCAAATTTTGCGCATGTAATTGTGCCGCGTCATACATTTCATTTCTTAACGCACATGCACATGCAGACATGTGCCGGCATTTCATGTATTGTTCACGACTTTTTTTAAACTGATAATTTTTTTTTTATTTTTTGCTTTTAAAATTTGACCATTTATCGTAGTTGTTTCTCTGCAACTGAAAACGCACTGAAGTAAGTGTCTTTAATTTTTCAGTGAGAAGGGAGTTATTTTTGATATCGAAAATAAAGTCTTTTAGAAAAATCTGGGAACTTTTTTTTTAGACATGTTAAATCCCATTGATTTTGTATTAGTGTGTGGCCCCACTTTTTCAATGAATACGGGCACATACCCAAATCAGTAGATTTGGATATCTACTCTATTTGGGTATATGTACGCGTACTATCCCTGTCTGTGCTTGTTAATTATTAATAACTGACAATTGATTGATTATTAATATATATTTCTTTCATCTTATTTACCAGGGTCCACGTTCTCGTCGCGCGAAAGGTAGGGCTAAAGTTTACACAATGCCGCACCCGAAACTTGACTCGGTAAAGTTCATGGTTCATCAACGAAAAGATGACCCGACAGAGATCACCGCTCACATCATCATCGAAGATGATTACGACAAGATATGCGAGTACATGGAGGAGGGTGGCTACGCACTCTGCGAAGCCATACGGGGGAGCCCGTTTGAAGCCAAAACGGGTGAATATTTCTTCATCAAAGTCACTGGAGATATCAAAATAAATACGTTTGGTGACCACAGTTATCGAAAGGATAGGCTTGAACTGCAATATCTACGGAACAGAACCAATCGCAAGGATTTCTTTACGAAAGGCACCTATCGCGGGAGGTTTCAGCCAGAGTTTGCCGGGCGTGTTTTACTGCATAGGATGACGCTGAATGCGGGCATGCTGAACAAAGGCAGTGGTCGGCAGTATTCTCTCAATAATTTGGAAAGTGTCATCGGGAATTCAGTGTCGTCTGCCAAACTTGTCTTGCCAAAGGTTTGTTATAAACACCAATTGCCTTTTTCTTGTTCTTTTTTTCTTGTTGCAAACTTCATTAAAAGTCTATTCTAACAATGATGCATATAAATAAAAGCATACAAGATGAAAGATGCAGATGCATAAATGATGATACACAAAGCATTAAACGTTCTTTATATAAAATGAACCAAGATGCATGATAATAATAAGAACCCAAAACATGTCATAGGACATAACCATATAAATGTAAACGTACATAATCTGATAATAGGATAAGTAAATCTGGACTGGAGTTTTTGTGATGAATATAAATCAGTTATTGATGGCTACAATTTTGATAAGCTCAGAGTACAAACAAAACTGTTGATTTTTAAAAGTTATGTGCTTCTCAACACTTAAAAGGAAATTTAGCCTACATATAAAATTAGAGAATATAGGATGGACTTCTTTCATTTTGCACGAGTATATAAAATATTTTGCATGGAACATAACACAATTATAAGCTTCCATACCCTTACCCACGAAACCGTAACAAACATCTCTCAATGTCAAATTATTGTCCTGGGGAAAGAGATCATTAATGGCATCCCAGAACTGCATAACTTGAGGACATTCCCAAAACAGATAACAAACATTCCTAAATGTCAAAGCATTGTCCTGGGAAGAGAGACCAGAAATGGCATCCCAGAACTGCATAACTTGACGACATTCCCAAAACAGATAACAAGCATTCCTAAATGTCAAAGCATTGTCCTGTGGAAAGAGACCAGAAAAGGCATCCCAGAACCGCATAACTTGATGACATTTCCAAAACAAATAACAAACATCCCTAAATGTCAAAGCATTGTCCTGGGAAGAGAGACCAGAAATGGCATCCCAGAGCCGTATAACTTGATGACATTCCCAAAACAGATAACAAACATCCCTAAACGTCAAGACATTGTCCTGAGGAAAGAGACCAGAAAAGGCATCCCAGAACTGCATAACTTGACGACATTCCCAAAACAGATAACAAACATCCCTAAATGTCAAAGCATTGTCCTGAGGAAAGAGACCAGAAATGGCATCCCAGAACTGCATAACTTGACGACATTCCCAAAACAGATAACAAACATCCCTAAATGTCAAAGCATTATCCTGAGAAAGAGACCAGAAATGGCATCCCAGAACCGCATAACTTGATGACATTCCCAAAACAGATAACAAACATCCCTAAATGTCAAAGCATTTTACTGTGGAAAGAGACCAGAAATGGCATCCCAGAACCGCATAACTTGATTACATTTCCAAAACAGATAACAAACATCCCTAAATGTCAAAGCATTGTCCTGAGGAAAGAGACCAGAAATGGCATCCCAGAACCGTATAACTTGATGACATTCCCAAAACAGATAACAAGCATCCCTAAATGTCAAAGCATTGTCCTGAGGAAAGAGACCAGAAAAGGCATCCCAGAACCGCATAACTTGATTACATTTCCAAAACAGATAACAAACATCCCTAAATGTCAAAGCATTGTCCTGAGGAAAGAGACCAGAAATGGCATCCCAGAACCGTATAACTTGATGACATTCCCAAAACAGATAACAAACATCCCTAAATGTCAAAGCATTGTCCTGAGGAAAGAGACCAGAAATGGCATCCCAGAACCGTATAACTTGATGACATTCCCAAAACAGATAACAAACATCCCTAAATGTCAAAGCATTGTCCTGAGGAAAGAGACCAGAAATGGCATCCCAGAACTGCATAACTTGACGACATTCCCAAAACAGATAACAAACATCCCTAAATGTCAAAGCATTATCCTGAGGAAAGAGACCAGAAATGGCATCCCAGAACCGTATAACTTGATGACATTCCTAAAACAGATAACAAACATCCCTAAATGTCAAAGCATTGTCCTGAGGAAAGAGACCAGCAATGGCATCCCAGAACCGCATAACTTACGGACATTCTTAAAACAGATAACAAACATCCCTAAATGTCAAAGCATTATCATGGGGAAAGAGGATAGAAATGGCATCCCAGAACAGCATAACTTACGGACATTCTTAAAACAGATAACAAACATCCCTAAATGTCAAAGCATTGTCCTGGGGAAAGAGGCTAGAAATGGCATCCCAGAACCGCATAACTTGACGACATTCCCAAAACAGATAACAAGCATTCCTAAATGTCAAAGCATTGTCCTGTGGAAAGAGACCAGAAAAGGCATCCCAGAACCGCATAACTTGATGACATTTCCAAAACAAATAACAAACATCCCTAAATGTCAAAGCATTGTCCTGTGGAAAGAGACCAGAAAAGGCATCCCAGAACCGCATAACTTGATGACATTTCCAAAACAAATAACAAACATCCCTAAATGTCAAAGCATTGTCCTGGGAAGAGAGACCAGAAATGGCATCCCAGAGCCGTATAACTTGATGACATTCCCAAAACAGATAACAAACATCCCTAAATGTCAAAGCATTGTCCTGAGGAAAGAGACCAGAAAAGGCATCCCAGAACTGCATAACTTGACGACATTCCCAAAACAGATAACAAACATCCCTAAATGTCAAAGCATTGTCCTGAGGAAAGAGACCAGAAATGGCATCCCAGAACTGCATAACTTGACGACATTCCCAAAACAGATAACAAACATCCCTAAATGTCAAAGCATTATCCTGAGGAAAGAGACCAGAAATGGCATCCCAGAACCGCATAACTTGATGACATTCCCAAAACAGATAACAAACATCCCTAAATGTCAAAGCATTTTACTGTGGAAAGAGACCAGAAATGGCATCCCAGAACCGCATAACTTGATTACATTTCCAAAACAGATAACAAACATCCCTAAATGTCAAAGCATTGTCCTGAGGAAAGAGACCAGAAATGGCATCCCAGAACCGTATAACTTGATGACATTCCCAAAACAGATAACAAACATCCCTAAATGTCAAAGCATTGTCCTGAGGAAAGAGACCAGAAAAGGCATCCCAGAACCGCATAACTTGATTACATTTCCAAAACAGATAACAAACATCCCTAAATGTCAAAGCATTGTCCTGGGGAAAGAGACCAGCAATGGCATCCCAGAACCGCATAACTTGATGACATTCCCAAAACAGATAACAAACATCCCTAAACGTCAAGGCATTGTCTCTGGGAAAGAGACTAGAAATGGCATCCCAGAACCGTATAACTTGATGACATTCCCAAAACAGATAACAAACATCCCTAAATGTCAAAGCATTGTCCTGGGAAGAGAGACTAGAAATGGCATCCCAGAACCGCATAACTTGACGACATTCCCAAAACAGATAACAAACATCCCTAAATGTCAAAGCATTGTCCTGGGGAAAGAGACCAGCAATGGCATCCCAGAACCGTATAACTTGATGACATTCCCAAAACAGATAACAAACATCCCTAAATGTCAAAGCATTGTCCTGGGGAAAGAGACCAGCAATGGCATCCCAGAACCGCATAACTTACGGACATTCTTAAAACAGATAACAAACATCCCTAAATGTCAAAGCATTATCATGGGGAAAGAGGATAGAAATGGCATCCCAGAACAGCATAACTTACGGACATTCTTAAAACAGATAACAAACATCCCTAAATGTCAAAGCATTATCATGGGGAAAGAGGATAGAAATGGCATCCCAGAACAGCATAACTTACGGACATTCTTAAAACAGATAACAAACATCCCTAAATGTCAAAGCATTGTCCTGGGGAAAGAGGCTAGAAATGGCATCCCAGAACAGCATAACTTGAGGACATTCCCAAAACAGATAACAAACATCCCTAAATGTCAAAGCATTGTCCTGGGGAAAAAGACCAGAAATGGCATCCCAGAACCGCGTAACTTAAAGACATTTCCAAAACAAATAACAAACATTCCTAAATGTCAAAGCATTGTCCTGGGGAAAGAAACCAGGAATGGCATCCCAGAGCCGTATAACTTGATGACATTCCCAAAACAAATAACAAACATTCCTAAATGTCAAAGCATTTTCCTGGGGAAAGAGACCAGAAATGGCATCCCAGAGCCGCATTACTTGAGGACAATCCCAAAACAGATAACAAACATCTCTAAATGTCAAAGCATTATCACGGGGAAAGAGACCAGCAATGGCATCCCAAAACCGCGAAACTTGATGACATTCCCAAAACAGATAACAAACATCTCTAAATGTCAAAGCATTATCATGGGAAAAGAGACCAGCAATGGCATCCCAAAACCGCGAAACTTGATGACATTCCCAAAACAGATAACAAACATCTCTAAATGTCAAAGCATTATCATGGGGAAAGAGACCAGCAATGGCATCCCAAAACCGCAAAACTTGATGACATTCCCAAAACAGATAACAAACATCTCTAAATGTCAAAGCATTGTCCTGAGGAAAGAGAACAGAAATGGCATCCCAGAACCGTATAACTTGATGACATTCCCAAAACAGATAACAAACATCTCTAAATGTCAAAGCATTATCATGGGGAAAGAGACCAGCAATGGCATCCCAAAACCGCAAAACTTGATGACATTCCCAAAACAGATAACAAACATCTCTAAATGTCAAAGCATTGTCCTGAGGAAAGAGAACAGAAATGGCATCCCAAAACCGCAAAACTTGATGACATTCCCAAAACAGATAACAAACATCCTTAAATGTCAAAGCATTGTCCTGAGGAAAGAGAACAGAAATGGCATCCCAGAACCGTATAACTTGATGACATTCCCAAAACAGATAACAAACATCCCTAAATGTCAAAGCATTATCCTGAGGAAAGAGACCAGAAATGGCATCCCAGAACCGTATAACTTGAGGACATTCCTAAAACAGATAACAAACATCCCTAAATGTCAAAGCATTGTCCTGAGGAAAGAGACCAGAAATGGCATCCTAGAGAAGCATAACTTGATGACATTCCCAAAACAGATAACAAACATCCCTAAATGTCAAAGCATTGTCCCGAGGAAAGAGACCAGAAATCGCATCACAGAACAGCATAACTTGATGACATTCCCGACTGCCTGAAACAGATGGAGAATATTCTCATCTGCCAGATTACAAAAAGTGCAAAGAGCATTATCCCTCTTATTTAACTTATAAAGTGTACAGTTATTACCTAATATGAAAAATACCTGTTTTGAAAATACCCGATTTTTGTGTCTTGGACACTGGAGAAACAATTACAAAAAATATTATGCCAATCACTGTCTTCAATATCAAAATACCTTTGCCAATTCCGCTAAAAGATTTTCACACCTTTCTCCTTTTTGCTAAGTCAATATAAGCCTTTCTTGTGACTCATATGGCAATTCATAACATTATTCAAACTGCTTGCTGGGATGATAGAGAAGTAACATTAGACTTCTCATCAATCGCTGCACCACAACTGGTTATCAAAGGCCGTTCTTAATTCTATTTTGTACTATACACGCAGGCGACGACCCCGTTCAACTCTCTTTCTATGCCGCGATCTTATAATCAATAGTGAAATAGGTCTGCAATTTTCAATAAATAAAGGGTCATTATCCGGCTTAGGTACGGTAATTGAGAAATAACCTCCTTTCCTTGTTCATCAGATAAATCAAATCAAAAACAAAATTAAGGGAATCTACAACAAATGACATATTTCATTCCAGAACGTTTTATACTGTTATAGGACTCAGTGGTGAAACCATCAGCACCTGAGCTTTTATTATTGGAAATAAAAATAAAGCACTTCTACACTCCTCTAAAGTAAGATACCCTTCACACAAAGAAGTGTCCATACTTGAAAGTGAAATATTACCACTTATGTTATCTATAAAAATGAAAATAAACCTATAACAGCATAAGAGATATTTTCAGATTGGTACAATTTACAATAAAAATGCTTGAGAGCATCCAATACCTTAGTGCAACCTGACAACTCCTCAGAATTATTAACAAGTAAGTAACTGATAGCCAATTGTCATGGTACATTTCATTACCTCTTTCTCCAAAACGAATTTGGACTGGCTTATCAGTATCCCTGCCATTATATTTCAACCAATCAAAACACACGAATTGAAATATATTTTTTACTTCGTTAAAGACTGTAACTTGGCTAAAAGTTTACTACAATACATAAAAATGCCACATAGCATTTAGAAGAAAGAATGTGAGACTCCAATGCCACATGTAGTTTTATATCAGTTATTCCTACTAAAATAAAATATTTAAAATTCAATGGGCCTCTTCCATGAATGAAAAAAGACTTTTGAACGGCTTCTTCAACAATTTTACATTTTGCCGTTTTTCTGTTCGTCTGTGACATCAGATGAACATACTTGACTTAAATTACTCCTCAGGCACAAACAAATTGTGAACACTTTAAAGAGGGAGGCTCGTCTCAGTAAAATACGGTAAAAATGGGGGATACTTTATTTTGACGTCACTTCCGGTTGTGGAGGCAAGATCCGATCCTCTGTCTTTTTGTACCACACAGTACAGTCAGACACTAGCATGTACGTTGTGTGTGCAGAATTACATACACAGCGCATTACGTTACTGTGACGAGAAACTTTCGATGCCTTTTTGTCAGAAAGCGAAAGTGAAATTTTAGTATTATAAGACTACAATGATAGTCACCAAATAAAAATAACTGAGAAATAAAAAGAAGAAGATGAAAGCAAAAAGTCAAAATAAACGTTTCTACCGAGGTCTTGAACTCACGACATGCTTTGAAATGAAATGTTACTAGCGATCGCCGCAAGCATCTGGGCCATTTCGTCTGTTAATCATATTTGCGTTTTAAATAACTATATACCGTGTAATACGAGACAACGAATCGCGCAGCAAAATTTCAACCAATCAAAAAATTTGAAATGAATTCTAAATATTGTGCACATATGACGGTATCGCCTCTTTAATAATGTCATTAATGTTTTGACGTTTAACATTATAGACACGTCAGGAACCTGAGGAAAGTACCAAAAAGAAGATTACAACTGTAATCGTATGATTATAATGATACCTATTCTATGGTAATAATGATGAATATTCTATGGTACTAATGATGACTATTCTATGGTACTAATGATAACTATTCTATGGTACTAATGGTGACTATTCTATGGTACTAATGATGACTATTCTATGGTACTAATGATGACTATTCTATGGTACTAATGATGACTATTCTATGGTAATAATGATGACTATTCTATGGTAATAATGATGACTATTCTATGGTTCTAATGATGACTATTCTATTGTAATGATGATGACTATTCTATGGTAATGATGATGACTATTCTATGGTAATAATGATGACTATTCTATGGTAATAATGATGACTATTCTATAGTAATGATGATGACTATTCTATGGTAATGATGATGACTATTCTATGGTAATAATGATGACTATTCTATGGTACTAATGATGACTATTCTATGGTACTAATGATGACTATTCTATGGTACAAATGATGACTATTCTATGGTACTAATGATGACTATTCTATGGTAATAATGATGACTATTCTATGGTAATAATGATGACTATTCTATGGTACTAATGATAACTATTCTATAGTAATGATGATGACTATTCTATGGTAATGATGATGACTATTCTATGGTAATAATGATGACTATTCTATGGTAATAATGATGACTATTCTATAGTAATGATGATGACTATTTTATGGTAATGATGATGACTATTCTATGGTAATAATGATGACTATTCTATAGTAATGATGATGACTATTCTATGGTAATAATGATGACTATTCTATGGTAATAATGATGACTATTATATGGTAATAATGATGACTATTCTATGGTAATAATGATAACTATTCTATGGTAATAATGATGACTATTCTATGGTAATAATGATGACTATTCTATGGTAATGATGACTATTCTATGGTAATAATGATGACTATTCTATTGTAATGATGATGACTATTCTATGGTAATGATGATGACTATTCTATGGTAATAATGATGACTATTCTATGGTAATAATGATGACTATTCTATAGTAATGATGATGACTATTCTATGGTAATGATGATGACTATTCTATGGTAATAATGATGACTATTCTATGGTACTAATGATGACTATTCTATGGTACTAATGATGACTATTCTATGGTACAAATGATGACTATTCTATGGTACTAATGATGACTATTCTATGGTAATAATGATGACTATTCTATGGTAATAATGATGACTATTCTATGGTACTAATGATAACTATTCTATAGTAATGATGATGACTATTCTATGGTAATGATGATGACTATTCTATGGTAATAATGATGACTATTCTATGGTAATAATGATGACTATTCTATAGTAATGATGATGACTATTCTATGGTAATGATGATGACTATTCTATGGTAATAATGATGACTATTCTATAGTAATGATGATGACTATTCTATGGTAATAATGATGACTATTCTATGGTAATAATGATGACTATTATATGGTAATAATGATGACTATTCTATGGTAATAATGATAACTATTCTATGGTAATAATGATGACTATTCTATGGTAATAATGATGACTATTCTATGGTAATGATGACTATTCTATGGTAATAATGATGACTATTCTGTGGTAATGATGATGACTATTCTATGGTAATGATAATGACTATTCTATGGTAATAATGATGACTTCTATGGTAATGATGATAACTATTCTATGGTAATAATGATGACTATTCTATGGTAATAATGATGACTATTCTATGGTAATAATGATGACTATTCTATGGTAATGATGATAACTATTCTATGGTAATAATGATGACTATTCTATGGTAATGATGATGACTATTCTATGGTAATGATGATGACTATTCTATGGTAATAATGATGACTTCTATGGTAATGATGCTGACTATTCTATGGTAATGATGATGACTATTCTATGGTAATGATGATGACTATTCTATGGTAATAATGATTTTTTTAACTGTTTTTTCTTTTATAAGGTGAGGGAAGATCCGGCCCCTGTTGAGATCCAAGACGCCTTTGAAGAAGATATGCTTGTCAAAGGTAAAATGACGAAACAGATCATCCGTTTTCGTACACTGTATAATTCCTTTAAAAGGATAAAAAACGAAAGGTGCCTCGGCCTTTCTTAAGAGTATTGGGGTCGAGATGCACTCTCCCCTTTCTTCGCCCATGGGTCTAGATGATTTTAATGTTAGGTTCTCATATAAACGTATTTATATACGCGTCACAAGCAAGTCTAAGTGTACATTCGAATATGGGTTTAAAGGAATATTCCCATGGATTTTCATTTTTTCATATATGATAGAGAAAATTTATAGAAACAAAGTGGTGAAAAAAACTATGTAAATATCTTATTTTGTTTAGAAGTTATAACAATCATTCGTATTTGATGATGTCATAGGGTAATTTCATTGCAAATGTTGATGTATTTCTTTGACAATTTTCTAAAGGTTCGTGAAATAGGGTATATATGGCAATGTATATAAATAACTAATTTTCATCAATTTATTTTTCTAGCATGTTTTACTAATAAGAAGTATGATAGATTTTAATAAAATACATAAGTTTTATGGGAGAATATGATCATACCGAGCATTTTCTAATCGTTTATTGGCATTTTTGTGATCCTTAAGTTTTAAATATCTCCTGGTAGGAATAATATATCAAAGTGATTTAGTAATAAATTGTTTCTAAAATTGTTCTCTTTCTTATGAAAGGCTACAAAAAGAAAAAAAAAACAAGAAAAACATGGGAATATTTCTTTAAAAAAATCCATTTTTGTAATACACGTAGAAAGTCATATATATATATATATATATATATATATATATATATATATATATATATATATATATATATATATATATATATATATATACATATATACATATATATATATACATATATATATATATATATATATATATATATATATATATATATATATATATATATATATATATATATATATATATATATATATATATATATATATATATATATATATATATATATATATATATATATATATATATATATATATATATATATATATATATATATATATATATATATATATATATATATATATATATATATATATATATATATATATATATATATATATATATATATATATATATATAGGGCATTTAACATTAGGAGGTTTTTGCATGCATGGACAGCTACAATAGTTCATTACGGTATGTTGTCACATGTCTGTTGTGTATGATAAATGGGCGAGGTAAAATTTCATTTATTTTCGGGATTTTTTAATGTTATGTTAATAATTTCCCAATTTTACTTCACAACTCCAGTGACCGGGAAGAAAGCATGCAACTTGGGAGGTGTAATGACCTCTTTTGTTTTTATTTTACCCCGTTTCAGCTGCCGTTTATTCGCGAATGTGTTTTTGTTTTTATAGAAAACATACATTGGGTAACATTTTGTTTTGTTTTAGGAACATATAATTAGATTGAGGGAAGATGTATTTTCAGGATATCGTGATTTCACGCCATAAACCGAGGTAAGTTTGTGACAAACGTGGTGACCTGAAAATTTGTGACAAAAATGGGTTACCGTTGCGACAAAAGTGGTAACCTTGTGATAAAACTGGGCGATGTTGTGACCAAAGTGGTGACCTATGGTAGTTGTGACAAAAGTGGCGACCTATGGTAATTGTGGCAAAAGTGGTTAATATTCACGCGATCAAAACCATCAAATTTGCGATTTGGACATTTGTGAGAAATGTGATGAGCTATGACAATGGTGACCGTTGTGATAAAAGGTGTTAAAGCATTAAATTTGCTCAATTTTTATTTATTTTGTATATTTAATTGTACATGCTATACCAATTCGTATAGTGATATAACAGTATAATAGCATACATGTCGAAAATGTAGCACTTAAACAAATTTGTCATGTTTCTTTGCAGATGTTGTTTTGCGAACTATTTCAAAGGATATTCCTAAAGACTTTGTGGTTCCACTCGCGATGCATCTGTTTGGATTGACAGAAGTGGAAATCCTAAACATGAATGTACTTCCTCGTCATCGAGACTTTGATGAACAACGTTATGTTTTGCTTGAAAAGTGGAAACTTACCAAAGGTATATTTGAAAACAACTTGTGAGGTACTGAAGTATATATTATCAAATTAGAGATCAAATATCGCTTAATAAAGATATATTTCAGCTCACGCCATGAGGTCACATGACTTTGTTTACATCGCCATTTTGTAGGGAGACTGCCGTCTGCAGCTGTACACTTTCATACGTTGCATGTTGTTATGTAAGATTATTTTTGGAAGTAGTATGCCGAAAACTTGCTGTGCTGTTGGTTGCACTAACTACGGTAATAAACGAATTTAGAATCCACTGATTAAGATTACTTAAAGCACTTGGAGGGTAATTTTTTCTTTAAAATAACATTTTATATTATAAGATTAATTCATCTGGCCAGTTCATTTTAAGCAGCGCGTGTTTTTATCATCAGCGCGTGCTAGGGCGTATTTAGATCGAGTCTGTTTGTTTTGTTTTACGTGGGATGTGACTGAGCTGTGTGAAGATCAGACGCGTGAAATACTGAAGGCGCAAAACACTGCTCTGCAAAATGGCTCCCAGTTGAGTTGGAGTCACGTGATGAAATTCGAATAATTTTAGTAGCCACCCATGTGAGGATGGGAGGTGAAGCTATTCCCCAGACGGGTTTGGCGCAAAACTTGCTCTGCAAAATGGCCCCAGTTGAGTTGGAGTTTAAATCCCCGTTAATGTCAGTAGCCATTATTGGGAGGGGAGCTACTGTTTAAAAAATCTTGGCGCCGCCTTTTAATAGTTTAACCGTTAAAGTTGGTTATTAAAGAAAGATGAAGTGCTGGAAAAGTAGGTTAGCCAAATCATGGATATAGAAGAGACCTCCAGGTCCAAATAGAAATCTAATCAAATTTTGTCAAACAAGTACTTGTTCTACCCTATAACATATACAATGGTCCACACATGTGGCCTTGGCTCTTATGTCCTTGGTCCGCTTAATTGTTAAAGCTGTATGAGTCGGAGTCCGTCCTTAGTGACCACTATCGAGTCTCATTCCGATGTGTTGCTGGACTCGGACACAAGGGACTCGGACATTGACCTCCTAAATTGCATCAACATTATTCAAACGTGTATATAAAATCGTGAAAAAGTGTTTCCTAAACGTTCTCGTTCCAGGTATTTAAGTCGAATTCAACAAAGTGATCGATGCCTCAATAAATCGATGCATTTGCAATATGAAGCAAAACTAACTTTGTACAATCAATCAACAAAAGACTCTCAGTGACCATTACTGATATGCAACAACTTATTTAAGGTAGGCGTTAATGACCTCAAATGTTTTCCCACCCAATTATCTTGTTGCAGGTATTGACGCCACATTCGCCAAACTGATCGATGCCTTTAATGCTGTGAAGATGACGTCACCAGCCAAAAACTTAGACAGAAACCTCCTGACCGATTTGCGTAAGACTTTTGTGCTACCGTAAATAGTAAACGAATAGACAGTTACTAATCATATCATATGCTAAATAGTATTTAACTATATCTAATAATGTTTTTTTTAAATCATAATGAAATAAAGTCGCAATTGGCAGGGCAACTTTTAGTTCTAAATTGCAGGTCATCGAGAAATGACGAACCATGCATCAACGCTAACAAGGTTCATGTAGCACAGGGCATAGAAAGGGTCACCCCTCAGAGGAGGCAGGAACCCCAAAATTTCTCGGTCACAAGCGGCAAATTGCACTAGCAAATTTTAGTTTTCATCAAATATTTCTGCTTTTTGGAAAATCTCCATCAATTTTTCCGAAATTTCCCTAAATTTTGAGGTAAAATTCCTTCATTGTCAGAAAATGATCTTTAATTTTCGGGACCTTTCACAAAAATTCTTTAAATTTCCCAGGCTTTCCTTCAATTTGACCAAATGTTTCAATTTCGTTTCAGCACATAATTCCCTAATCTTAACGTGCAACTGGGAATAAAGCATATCAACCGGAGGGAAACATTTTTCTCAGATGGGGGGCGGCGGTTTTCCCGGCCCTGTTTCCTATGCCCCTAAGTCTAAAAATAAGTCTCTTTCTCATCCAATTTCAGACTAATATAGTGTTTATAAATTGTATTCCTATAGCTAAATAGCTGTGTTTAATAACTAGTTATTAGTTGGCAATTTTTTTTTTTTTCATTATCGTAATTTTTTTTTGAAGTTTTATTTAGGTCATGATAAAACATGTAAGAGCTAGCTCAGTGGTTAAATGTGGGGAGGGGCGGTTTTTTCCGGCCCTGTTTCCTATGCCCCTAAGTCTACAAGTAAGTCTCTTCCTCATCCAATTTCAGACTAATATAGTGATTATAAATTGTATTCCTACAGCTGAATAGCTGTGTTTAACAACTGGTTATTAGTCGGCAATTTTTTTTTTTTTTTTTATGATCATAATTTTGCTTTGAAGATTTATTTAAGTCATAATAAAACTTGTATGGCGCCGGAGCTTGGATTAGCTCAGTGGTTAAGCAAGTTCAAAATTTTGAAGATAAAAATTAAAAAAAATTCGTTTAAATTCAGAAATTAATTTAATTCAGGGGGTAGGAAGGGCCACCTTTCTGGGGGTAGAAAAGCTACATAGCGAGTGGAAAAATTGCACTGATAAATTAGGTTTCTATCAAAAGTTGCTGCTACTCGGGAAACACCCTTTAATTTCAAAGAGATTTCCTTCATTTTGGAAACATTTGTATCATTTTCGGAAAATTTTGGCCAGTTTTCGGGTCTGACCATTTTCCGGTAATTTTTGGCCTGTTTTCGGGAAATTTTACCAAAATATACCAATTTCACCTACCAACCGGGTAGAAAGCATGCAACCGGGAAGGTGAAATCCGCTCAGCTTGCCCCTTGTCCCCCGACCCGCTCCCCACGCCTCTGATTTAAGTATACATGAACTAATTACAACGACAGATGACGTCGTTACAAGTTGGTTGTGATT
This sequence comes from Chiridota heheva, assembly GCA_020152595.1. Taxonomy (NCBI): domain Eukaryota; kingdom Metazoa; phylum Echinodermata; class Holothuroidea; order Apodida; family Chiridotidae; genus Chiridota; species Chiridota heheva. The sequence continues at coordinate 1,225,449 of JAIGNY010001724.1, read as the reverse complement.
TAGCTTTTTGTAAATGAACTCTGGTGACTTTATTCTAAACGAAATGACTATTTTAACCAGACAATTATGTTTATATATAATTTTAATCCCCTGTTCACCCTTGACCGGGGTCACTAAGGTAAAAAGTGGTTAGTTCAGATTCTCTTAACGGAAGTAATGAAATGCTATTGGTTGTCTGGTCATGGTATGACCTTAGATGAGGTCATGTATACCTGACCAGGATCTTGAACCGACCGTCATGTCTGGACAAATCCACGGCTGGAATTCCCGAGGATAGAGGGACATGTCTTCCCACTATTCAGCAGAATATTAAAAGTGTAGTGCATTTTAAAGAAAAGTTGCCTCTTCCTCCCCTTTCCCCCTTCCTTTTTTACCATGTTCCCCACTTTCCAAATGAAAATTACGGCCCTGGTCAAATCCAAGAAACAACACTTTTGACCAGAACTGTTGCATCAAACAAAAGCTCCCTAATTTGACCTTGGGGTCCCTATTTATATAATTTAAATCAAGGGCGTAGGAATCGGGAGCGGAGGAGGGGGAGGGTGGGTCGCTCTATCCCCCAGTCACTTTATAGGGAAGGAAAAACCCTTATCGCGCTTATATACCCTTATACACATCCTCTGTAAAATATATAAACTTTTCGGCGCTTGTTCTTCTGATTTAATTGATTAAAATTTATAACACCTCGGTCCAATACCGGATCCGATTTTAGTTTCCCCAATTATAATCATTTGAATTGACCACACTTGGCCGTAAAATGTAGCATTACATCGTAATCTGAGACTATGACATCACAACTATTCTGATTTCAGTCGTTTCTACACAAATGATACCAAACTTTAAACTTAAATATCTTCTTAACGGAATGAAAAATTTGAATGCTTTCTTCACCATTTTGTTTGCGAGTGAACACACAATTACAATAACGGGGTCGTCGCCTGCGCATTCGGTTATGATAGTAACAATGCTATCACGAAACGCTTAATACCACCCGGACGAGAACACAGATACGACGTGCGGACAGACATTTCATCGACAACCAAGTCAATGTCCACGGCCTTTGATAACCAGTTGTGGTACACTGGCAATGTTTCTTTTGAAGTCCTTTTTATAAAAGATAGGCTTACTTGACCACTGAACTAATCCTTTAAGTGTGCGCAAATTCCACCACTTTTTGCATCTTTGACAGTAATTGAGCGGCACTTTTCATTTTCAAAAGGGGCACTTTTGTCATTTTTCGGAAAAGTGGGATGGGCACGTGCCTCTCCCCGGCTCCTACATTTATGGGTCCAACTACACTTCCCGCCCACGTTTTGCGCCCCTGAGTTGAGGCTGTATTCTGTATGTGTAAAAAAACACTGTTATGGCAGTAGGGCCTAGATTCATGCACAGATATCTGTGGATTCATGCCAAGCACGCCATACTTGTTTCCAGATGAAATAATAAATTTTGCCTGATTTATATAAATTTCAACCAGGGAGTTGTCATTTAGAAAACTCCTTGTTTCAACGGACGTCTACTGTTTATTAGGCAGTCAAGCAAATATTGAGCTGACTACGATATGATTGAAGTGTTTGTACTTCCGAAACAGCACGTTTCGTTGTCTAGATCGATTTGATCAAATTATGAGGATTTTCAAATTCTAAAATTTGTGATTCATGAATTGCTGAATGGAAAGATAGCACAAAACCCTTTTTGCTTGGAATGCTTTTAATATTTCCTTTGATTGTTTGTTTTTAAAAATACAAAATTTCCAGGGCAGTTTTACGTGGATATATCCGTCGGGATTCGGCCCTGAATAATATATGTAGATGATATATTTTGGAGTAGGCCTACTTTCCATGCAGGGAAGGCATAGGCGGTGATCCGGGGAATGGTGGACATCCCCCAAGTGATTTTGTTGGAGGATGAATATACTTATGTCCCCTCTTAAAACTGAAGCCTTATATAACACCCATATGGCTGGTTGCACTACTGTCAGAGAGAAATCGCCGCCGCTGAGGTGAGGGTATATTGAGGGGAGAAGAAGGGGGAGGGCGGGGGCGACACCTGTCTTCTCGGGGTAATTGTTTAACAACAAAAGTTTAGACAAAATGTTCATTTTTGATTTGAAATACTTGATTGTTTTTCAGAAGATACGGAAGACGGTGGATGCACCCTTGCAAATCTTTCTTGCAATAAAATAATGAGTTAAGCACACGTTGTGGGTATGCAGGTATGAGTTCAGGCTTCGGACGAAAGGGCAGTCGAGCCATAAATTCTTGGACAACTGTCGAACTACGTTTAATTGTTTTCAAAAAAACGAACGATCATTTGAAAAATATAGCTCGTGAATTGGAGCATAAAATAAATTAGTAGATTAACTCCTGTTGTGACTGAAAGTTTATTTAGGCCTATGCCGACAGACACTTTAAGAATAATTCCATAGATGATCGATTCAATATGGAGATCACGTAGCATTGCATTGTTCCAATTACTTTTATAAACAGGTTTGCGAAAGGCGGGAAAAGCGTTGCCAGGTGACCTGAAACCGTTTGCAGATATAGTAGGAGTTAACGTGGACGAGGTGGAACGGAAGTTTTACTGCGAGATGGCGGAGCATAAGTTTCAGGTTGGAAGTTGATAAGGAGCTGTTATCATGATATATTTTACGCATGAATACTCTCAATTTTGCGTGACCATAATCTGTTTCAACAGTCTAGGCGGATGCCCTCGATTAAGATATCGCCTCTAAAATAACAACTTTGCAAAATCTTGCTAATTTCTACAGCAATGAAAATAAGACTCGGATGAAGATACGTTGATGTAAAATTAATACCAAGTTTGAAGAAAATAAAATATCAATTAAAGTAGTATTTAAATTTCAAGATACCATTTCCCCGCCAAATTAACCTACATAATTTTACAGAATTGTTCTGGATAACTTTTGAGGACCATCGTTCTGTTATGTTAACTAATTTAAGGCAGGTTCCGTGTACCACAAACATAGGGCTATACTTATTCTCATTTAAGATTTTACTTTCACGTACACGTAACAATCTATGTTAGGCTCAGCTCGTATTGTGATCATGGGAAAATATTCATCAATGGCGGCCTTCATTGCCAACAAAAACCCTATAGACAAGGATTTTTATCAAACCCTCGTTCGAGGGCATTTCCCGGATTATTCAAGGGTTTAAAGGAGCTGTGTGCAACGTTGTCAGTTTTGCTAATTAATGGAAATGTTAAAATAACCGAGATCTTATTTTAGCCATTGAAAAATGTTTCTAAGTATTCGTTGCAAATGTTTATTTTGATTATTTATTATGAAAGATTATCACTAAGAGTGGCGTAGTTAAGAGAGAGAGAGAGAGGGGGGAAGGGGGTAATTAAAGTTCAGATACGAGTTATCTTGGCAAAAAGATGGCAAAATTTCCAAAACCGAGTTTTTAAGTTAGGCCTATTTAGTAGTTTTGAGTTAGTAAATTTCCAACTTATTTCTAAAATTCTTAATTTGGGAGTTTTTCCTCAAAATATCTTACTTTCCTCAAACTTTCGAATATTTCCTCAAATATTTCGAATATTTCCTCAAAATATGCAACATTTTCCCAAAATTTTCCGAATGTTTCTTCAAAATTTTAAAAGTAGGCCTATTCCTCAAACTTTTTCCTCAAATATCCGAAGCTTTTCCTCAAAATTCACGGTTTTCTTCAACATACGTGACATTTTCCCCAAAGTTTCAGAATATTTCCTCAAAATTTCCGATTATTATCAAAGTTTTTTACAGACATTTCCCCCGGAATTTCCGACTTTCCCCTTAAAATTTTCTCTTTTTTGGGTGGGGGAGGGGGTGGGGGAGAGGAAAGGGCGGGGGGTGGGGGGGGGGGAGGAAATTTGGATTTTTTTTATTTATGGTTTTTCCCACGCAAATAAGTCTAGCTATGCCACTGATCACTGCCATTAAGTACAAGAAAAGTGTATTATAATATTGTTAAGTCTCAAGAATAATACATCCTCTCATTTCGGCCGTGCGGTGTTCCTTTATAACGTAGGCAAAACGTGATCGCGACTTGAAAGAAGAAAAAAAATCAAAGGAGCATCCAGTGCTCATGAAATCTGGAGTATGCCTTGTCTATGTTTTTTTAAAGGGACAACAGCACCCCAAACGAAGAAAATATATATTGCACATGTTGATTCTAAATGCTGTTTCTTGTTTAAATGGTTATTCAAACTAAAACAAATGAGCATCTTTGCGGCTGTAATTCGTTTCAAAAGTTTTTTAAAAATTTCTTGCAAATTTCATTGAAACGTTTAAAAATCTATGCCTGTGCAGTAAGTCTCGAAACCGACATGTCAATTTTAACCTACAAATGTCTGTTTCCAGTAAATCTATTTGTTAAAACCTTCAACGTTGAACATAATACTCATTTTTCGGGTGATCAGGTGATATTACGGTTTCAGTCAGTGACGTAGTCACGGGGAATGAAGGAGGGGGCAGGGGCGGACCCCACTTTTTTAGGAATTTTTCAAAAAATGGGAAATCTTTGTTTTTATATTTTTTATTTAAAAATGATAAATTGTCTTCAGAAGTGGAATTTTACCATTTCGTCTTGGAAGGGGTCTAGAACTTCCTCAGACCCTTCTCACATTTTTAATGCTGGCTACGCCACTGGTTTCAGCCAATCAGAACGTTTGAAATCGTCATAGCAAAGAAATCGAACATGATTTCAATCACACATAGATCAATTTAATGAAATATATATTCGATATGTTCGAATCATAATCCACTTTTCCGATTTTTTTCCAGTCATCATGTAAAACTTTCGATTCTTTCCAAGTCTTGATATTAATTTTTTTTTTTTTTCCGAGTCATGTCAAACTTTTCGATTTTATCAAAACACGATCTAAACATTTTCTTTTCTTTTTGACGGTAAACTTCGAAAACTGAAAAAGGTAACTAGTATTTTACGACCGATTTATTCTCTCCAGTTAAGTTTCCCTCCCCACACACACACACCATCTGCTGCCCTCTACTCTGCCAGACATATCATGATATATTTAAATCTATTGTCTACTGTAGGTGCTTTACAGATGGCGGGAAGATACCCACCTGAAATTAAAGCGAAGAGCTAACCATTCCAGGCTCTTGAAAGCTCTTCGTTATACCGGGATGGAAGATGTGGCCGAGAAGGCTACGGAGATCAACTCGGTGGATGCTCGAGACGGTAAGTTGTCAAAGTAGTGCAATGACAAAACTTCAAAACTTGTATTAAAACCGTGACTCATTAATTTCATTTTTATCTTAGGAGTAAGTGGCGGCGCCAGAATTGTTATGCTGGAGAAAAGAGAAGGAAAGCTTTTTTGGGGGGAAGATGAGGGGCGTAAAGCAATTTTATTATGAGTAAATATCCACCGTGCCTCCCCCCCTCCTTTTCTATAGCACCGCCACTGGGGTGTCTATTTGTTTGAAACATATTTTTGTGAGAAATGTGTAAATAAATACTGAAATAAAGTTAATTTTAACTGGAAAAATATCCACAGTATAACAAACATTATCATCACTTCTATTACTGAAATCTAAAATCATGGATGGAACTACACAGTGGCAAGTTCCTGCTGAAGTTTAGATAACTTTATTTTCAATCATCACAAAGTCAAATGCTGCATTTTCCACCTATACTCAAAGGCCATATATCGTGTTAACATGGACTTATGGATACATACAAAAAAAAAAGGTCAACGTTTCTGATTGGTCGTACACAATTACCGACGATCAATCAATAACCGCCGAGCAAAACTGTACATACACATCACAATTCGTACAGTATACGTACTTAATAAGAAACGATCCACAACCAGATGTGACGTGAAAAATATGAACATCGCAATTTTACTAAGAGTTTTCTAGCTCTTTCTAAAGTTCATCTATCTGTCTGTGCTGTTGGAAATCCAAGCGTCGATTGCATTTTTTATAGTTATCTATAATTCTTGAACTTAATATTGCACCTCACCTCACCTAGTCTCTTCAGGCCTCCTGGCCCATAAGGCTGCAGTGCACTCTCTCCACTGGACGCTGTAATTTGCAACTAGTCTGGCTTCTGTTCACGATTTCCATCCCATCACTTTCCTCTCCTTCTCGACTGTTCTTCTCCAGGTTATTCCAGGACGACCAACTTTTCTTCTCCAATCTGGTTCTGCTCAGTGCTTTAAAAGTGCTCATGCGCATCACATGACCAATCCACCCCAACCTTCTTTTTTTTACTTCAGTGCTGATTTTGTCATGTTTAGTGAGTTTCAGTATTTCATCGTTAGATATTACATATGGCCATCTGATCTTCAAAAATCTCCTGTAGCATTTGAACATAAATGTATCTAGCTTTTTATTAATTATCTTCTACATTAACTCTGCATGTCTCGCAACCATACAAGAGTACAAACTTAAGAAGAGAATTAAAAGTCGTATTTTTGTATATAATGAGAATGTGTTTTGAGTTCCATATCTTATTTAACTTCATACATGCTACTCTTGCTCTAGAGATTCTGTTTTGGATATCTACCTCGCCACCACTTTATAAGCTTACTGTTGCACCAAGGTATCTGAACTTGTTTACTTCATTTAGTTGTTGGTTATCGATATAAACTTTGTTTGCACATTTGCTGTCCGACTTTCATAAGCTCTGTCTTATCCTTATTAATTCTTAGCCCAGTTTGTGCAGCATACTGATTGAGCCTGGTCACTTTGGTTTGCATGTGTTGATATGTAGATGGAAGTAGAACGATATCATCAGCAAAATCTAAGTCCTCAAGGGTTGACATGAACTTCCATCAAATTCAATTCCATCATCAGTCGTTTCCCTCATCACCCAGTCTACCACCATCAGAAAAAGGAACCCTGACATTACATCACCTTGCTTTACACCACTTTTGACTTGAAATCATTCAGATTCCACACGACCATCTATAACTGCACGTTCACTGTCTTCATATAAAGCTTTAATCAAACATATTATCTTTTGTGGAATACCATAGGCTGTCATTATTTTCCAGAGGCTTTCAGCTTTCTTTGTGCACTGAGTCGAAGTCAAACGCCTTCTCAAGGTCAACAACTTTATCTTTTATATCAGAACAATTGTCCAGCGACAATCCCTTTCAACGACGACGACCAGTGAACACACAATTACTTTCAACAATAGCTTTATTTGTATAAGCAGGGAGTCGGCTCCCGGTATAGGCATCAAAATATAATCAAATGTTTGGTTAGTATTGGGTTAGTATATGAATTGGCTATTGTTTGATGTGATCATGGGAGTGAGTTGGACCTTGGTCGAAAGAACTTGATTATAGACTAACACGACGTTCGTGAGAACATAATACTAAATAATTATTTGAAGTCGGGAAGATATGGGGCCTGTAAGCAATAGATCACCTGCATGCGATCAATGTATATTTTAATTTACAAAATTAGACCACAAAATAGGCAACAAATGGACTAACCCATTAATAGAAAATTATTGTTTTAGAACAACGTCGAGTAACGTATTAAGCAGCCACGTGAAGAAAGACAATGCACCTTCCCCTGTCCTGGAGAGGGTGTAGCCAGCCTTTCGGTGTGTGTGTAAGAAAGGAAGAGGGGGATCATACTTATTGCCTAAAGTATTTTCGAAATTTTGTCAAACTAGAAGTCGATTACTTAACATTTAAACTTACTTTGATCTGGGTGGAAATGGTGGTGGTAATGGTGGAAGGGGGAAGGGGGGGGGGGAGGGGGGAGTAGCCCCATATGGACACACTTACTTTGTCGCTTAATGTGAACATGTGTATCATAATTGCGCCGTCAACAGGACATGCGGGACCCGGGGGCCTGAAGGGGAAAACTGAAAATCTGGGCCCCCATATGGTGTGTACGGTCCCTTATGACCCAGGCCCCATTGAATCCCGGGCTCGGGGGCATTTCCCCCGTTTCACTCCCATGTCGGCAGCCCTGCATAATCATGACTACAATATATGTAGTTAATATGTGATCTTTGTACAATCAGGGAGTTGTTAACAACTCCCTGGTACAATGCAAATCCCAATTGCAATGTAATTTGTTACGAACAACCAGTCAACATGCGCATAATTTCCTAGCTGCTGATTTTCGCAAAAAGCCTTTTCTGTCTGCATCAGACTACGTAGACGTCAATTTTGGACTGAAACTTTTTGTTTTGGATTAAAACTCTTCAATCGGAGGAAATATTGGTGGTAGGGGTTGTCGCATCCGTACATCCTCTATATGTAATTGCATCCTAGACCTTTTCAAATCAGAGTTGGCAATTTCCGGCAAACTTCAGTAAATGTTGATAAAATTAACATGTCCATGATGGACCAATTGTATCAGAGGCGGACTGGCCTATAGATCCAGCGGACGCGGTCTGAAGCGCCGCCAGACTCGTGCGCCGGTATTTCTAGCTAGCAGCTCCAAAAAATATCGGTAGGAACTTAACAGAGGCGCATCCCGCGCCCATCCAAAATAATATATACTAACAGGCATGGTGTCTGAGGTTATATCACATGAACTGCACAATTCGCTCTCAGTAAACCAATGAAATAGTGCCCGTGTAGCAGATCAAAAACTTTTCAAATGTCTTCTGAAATCGTGTCTAATATGGTAGAATGACCTTAAAAATCGACGGGAGCCGCCCCCCCGGTCTCAGACTCTCCCCCGGACTCAAGACTACCCCCGAACTCAAGACTACCCCCGGAATCAAGACTATCCCCTGGACTCAAGACTATCCCCCGGACTCAAGACTATCCCCGGACTCAAGACTACCCCCGGACTCAAGACTAACCCCCGGACTCAAGACTATCCCCGAACTCAAGACTACCCCCGGTCTCAGACTCTCCCCGGACTCAAGACTACCCCCGGACTCAAGACTACCCCCGGACTCAAGACTATCCTCCGGACTCAAGACTATCCCCCGAACTCAAGACTACCCCGGACTCAAGACTATCCCCGGACTCAAGACTATCCCCGGACTCAAAACTACCCCCGGACTCAAGACTACCCCCGGACTCAAGACTATCCCCGGACTCAAGACTATCCTCCTCCAGTTAATATATCGTGCGCCGTTGGTAAAGTTGGTCCGAAATATTTCCGCCTCTCAGTCATTGACCAACACAATTTTAGCCACTTTTTTGCATAAGGTTGACACACACTAAGATTTGCTTCTCTGGCTGCTCAAGCTGGATATACCGTTGGTTGGTATTATCATATTCATTTGTATTTTTTGAATTTCTACAGTCGACATTCTACGCATTATCACCAAAGATCTGGATCGCGACCTCATACTTGATATAGCGACTCGCCTGGGCCTCACTAAAGAGGACATTGACGAAATCTTGAAAGAGCTCGGGGAGGACTTTAACAAGCGGCTATTTTTGCTAAATACTCTGGTACGATGGAAGGACGCAGAAGACCCTGAGCGACGGCCCACGTTCGAAAATGTAATCGATACATTGAAGTCGATGGGACTACATATGAACGCATCCATCTTAAGTGAATTTCTAGTCAATGATAAACGTAAGGTTTTAGTTTTTAAAACAAAGACAATTTCATTTACACATCTTGTTGATTTTTTTTTTTTTTTTTTTTTTTTTGCAATCTGGGCAGTAGTATTGCATCTGTACGTCAATGGACCTTTAAAATTGCACAAGCGCTATATGAAGGGCTTCAAACTGAGAATTTGGTAAATATATCTGTTTCAAATACAGCCCTCCGTGTGAAGTCATGTGAAGCTAAGTGTTTATCAGGTTGATCTCGGGTTGAAGGGCAGTGAAAGTTCCCTTTTAACCGTTTTTACAAGAATTTTCGCAGTCTTATTAAATGTATGGTCTGATCACATAATGATATGATCTCTATAGGCCCATTCCAGCTCCAGAGGTACACAATTTCTGACCTGTCCATATACCTTTAAAGCAATGTTGCTGTGTCCACATATATCACTCTAAAAACAAAGAATGGTCAGATTTGACCATTACTTGGTCAGCTGTGCACTGAACCAATGTTGGTCAAATCTAAACGACCATAACGTGGTCAAAATTAACCATAGTATGATAATATGGACAAATTTGACCATATTGTGTCCAAATTTGTTGTTCAATTTGACCATATTATGGTCAAATTTATTGTTCAATTTGACCAAAGTTGGTCCGGTGCAGATTGACCATATTGTGGTTAGAATTTGACCATTCCTTTTTTGGAGTGTATGCGCATGGCCGTAATTTCATCGGGGATAGGGTACGATAGGGGGACTTGTTTAATAAAACAAAATACATAAAGGTTTTTATAATTTCTGAATGATATTTTGTTATTCATGTATAGATATCATTTATTCTTTCAGGCATTAGAATATTAGCTCCATTAATAAACGACACGTTGATCCACGATCTTGCCGATGAATTGAGGGTAGACACAACGCCCATGATGATACCGAGGGGTGGGGCCGCCGCCAACTTGGGCTACAGACTTCTATTGAGATGGATGGAGACAAGGGGAAAGTACGCCTCTCATACAGAGCTGATCAACGCCCTTGGTAAAGCAGAACTGGATAACGTTGCTAAGGATATTGATGAGATGGGATCCGTTAGCATCAAACGAGGTTTGTAATTGGCGGGCTTTGGGATTGTATATTTGGTTTTGATTGTCGATCTATTAAAGAGCATTAAGCCGAATTGGGAGGCGCATTATATTGGAGTATCTAGAATATTCAAACGCATTTTTCGTGCATATTATATTTATATCCTTTGATGTTAATGTTAGTGTCAATTGAACAATAATTCTTCCCAATGAATGCTTAGAGAGGAAAACTCGTCACAAAAGTATCACGTGGCATAGCACCAGTAAATCGGACACATACCAGCGACGTCACTTCCGCGGAAGTTTTTGATTGACTTATAAGTATTTTTGTAGATACCTCTGCCAATCAGAAATGTTGAACTGTATTGCGTAGTTTTCTCCACATTAACTTGACACGAGAACTGGCCTTGAAGTAACAGAGGCGACGGAGCGTTATAATATTGAGGGGGGGGGGGGAGGATAATGAGGTCAGGTGATATGTGATAACATTAGGGGGGAGGGTAGTTAGGTCGGGTAACGTGATAACACATGTTCACCTATAATTATTGAGGCTGAAGCCCCCAGCCCCTGGTTCCGCCTCCCGTGAGTAATTTGAGTTTCAAAATTAGACCAATGGTTTTTTTTTATATTTCAAAATTCACATGACTTAGAAAAAACACGCCCTTACATTGCGACCGAGAGTACCTGAAGTACCGATATCCGAAACGTGTACTACATGACATGTGCGGGCAAAGAAGAATCGTGATGATAAAAACAACAAAATCTGTTCGCATTGCAAGTGGCAAATGTATACTTCCGTCCGGAAGGGCCTATACTCTCAGGGATCACTAAAATCCTTAAAGAAATATTCCTGTGAATTTTGAAGAAACAATTTGGTGTAAAGATTTGGTGTAACATTCATGCTGATATCATTTTGTGTGTAGAAGTTGTTGCATATTAAAGATTGGGCGAGTGTGGTGACCACGCAGTGTAAAATGAGATGTCATAAAGGCAGATCCAAGACAATTCGTATGTATTTCTATCAAAAAAATAAATGGTTTATCTTTTACTTAGAGTGTAAAGTGCATGGGCAGATGGGCAAATGTTATACCTCATATCAATAAATAGGCAAAAAGAAATGTTTCCAATAATTAAGGAAGAGGCAATATTGATTTTCAAAGAAATACACACCAATTGTCTTGAATTTGCCTTTATGACATCACACTGTAGGCCTTTCACTGTGAGGTCTTTTTTCAACACTTGTAAAATCTTTAAAAAACTCCTAAACGGAAAAAGATCTTAACATGATTTTTATACGAAATTACTTCTTTTATATATATAGTCCTACGATCTTTTATATAGGAAAATAGAAATTCCCGGGAATATTTCTTTAAAAACAGGGAATTATAATGTAATGGCAGTCTGCCAGCATGTCTAATAATAAAAACATTTATAACAAATGTACACGAAAATATTGAAGTCATGCAGCCATATTGTTTAGATGTTGCGATAAATTATCATAGTTTCTGATTTACGTACTTGAAATATTAAACATCAGTATGTTGAACAACATTTGAATTTTCAAAATGGCTGCTTCGCGCCAAAAAGCCTAGCTCTCTTGTCTATTATTTCTAATATTTCGAAAACGGCGAGGTGAACATATCAAATGGCAGTGGAATAATTTTGCATGAAAGTATTGACAGTATTTCCATGAGCTTAGAGTTTCCCTAAGCAAAGATATTTTTCCCAGACGTATTTCAAATTTGTAACATTGCATAAGGCTTTAACGTTAGGATAGCAAAGGATCATGACAAATATCACAAAATGGCGGCTTCCATGAAGGAAAATGTTCCCACTTATAGGAACATTTATGTTCCATTAATAGGTGTCGGTTACTCTAATGGAGGGTATCAGATGTATATTTTATTATGATACAAAACTGTTCAAAATTAGAGCAAATATGAATTAAAGGATTAGTTTAGAGGTCAAGCAAGTCCATCTTATTCACTTGGTTGGTGCAACGTCACATTCAGGAGATGACGTCATTTTCTGGAGTGAAAACAAACCGTTGCGCGATACACGTGGGAAAGTTCCTATGCGTTTTACTGTGTGCGGTACGTAACAAACAGTTGATCGCTTTGTTTTCACTCCAATGCGTGGTGAATGCGCGCGGTTGCTATGCGGTCTGATGACCTGAGGTCACATTTCCAACCAAGTGAATATGAAAGTGGACTTCAAAAGAAACAAATTGGTGAAAAAAAGCATCCAAAAATCTTTTTCAATCAAGGAGATGTTTAAGCTTAAAGCTTGGTATCATTTGTATAGAAACGACTGAAATCAGACTAGTTGTGACATCACAGCCTCAGATTCCTCAAAATCTGTATGTATTTTATCATATTTTGTCCGCAATATTGTGGTTTAAAAGACATTGCATTTGTCAGAAAAGTAGTAAAACAGAATCTAATAAGGCTAATTATAAGATACCATCTGAAGAAATTATGAGAAAAATAATTCAAATAGTAAAAAACTTACATAATTTTTTTTTAAAATACATTAACAATTGTTAAGAATGTGAGGATCGGGGCTCCAAATTTGTATTTGTAGACTTACTACACCAGTCATTTCTAGACACAGATAAGACAGAGTTTTAAACTTGAATATCTCCTTAACGAAATAAGATATTGAATTAGTTTCTTCCCCATTTTGTTTCTATTTAAGTCCTCTCTCACATAAGGTAAACTTGCTTGACCACTGAACTAATCCTTTAAATGGATTCGTTAGGTGACATCTCTTTTGAGTCGATTCATAGGTTTCCCAATGACTGCAGAGAAAGATACGTTTTTTAAACCAGCAATGGACATGTACGCCTCCCTCCCATACAGAACTGACAAGTGGCGTAATTTTGAAGTAAATACTGACTGTATGTATGAAATATAAGTAGGGACCAGGCATCCAGGCGCGGATCAATGACGGTACAAGTTGGTTCCCAAGACATCCCCCTCCTAAAGGCATCTGATGAAATCCCATGTTGCCCACTATATGAAACAATAATCCCGCAGAACATAGAATTTAAGTGTCCACCAACTGAAAGGCCCTCGTCGATCACCCCTCCTTCTTGTCCTAGATTCAACTCTGGGGGGAGGTGTGGTGCAGGCCGTAAAAAACGAAGATTCTCATTTGCATATCTCTTTAAATGTCTTTTGAATAAAAACTAGTTTTACATTTTGGGTATAGAACAATCTTTGAATTTTGGAAATAACTCTTTCAGCTAGCTCTACATGGTTGATCAAATTTTGTGGAATTTTCAAATAAGGCGTATTGGTAAAATTGTGATGTTTGAATGGGCGTTTAACAATTGAACTCATTTCAGGTACCCTATTATTATAGGCCTACTTTATTTATCAGAATTTAAATCCTAAAAACGACCTATTTTCGTATACTCAAATGGGATCGTTGTTATGGTAAAATTTAGACCAATGTACAAATACTTACAATAAGGTCCGCGGAATGTTTCATTTCCGTTAATGTAGAGTTCCTTCACAGATTGATTATACTTTTCTACTAAATTCACACCGCAATGTTCAATCTTTTTCATTTTAGGGGCCATGAGTGACTTCTGCCTGCGTTACGTCAGCAGCTGGGTCCATGTCAGCCGAGCACATGAATGGCCGTCCATTGTCCAAAACATTCCGTCGGACCTCATAACAGGTCTGGATTCCAGAACCGTTCAACAAATCAGGAGGACGATCCGTGACCCCAGGGAACAAATGGCTAAAGCGTTTATCTTGTGTCGGGATCGTAAAATCATCAAGTCCGCCGGTACGTTATGTAACCGCTTGGTTGCTTGTGGATTTGAGAAGGCTGCCCTTACTCTTTTGGATATTGCGCAGGCGCAGTATTATTGCACAACGTTGCGACTTGATGATGCAGAGGGGGAAGAGGAAGAAGAATAGCCTTCGTCGACTTCGTATCGTGGCAGATTGTGTCAAGACAACGACACTGTGTCGGGACGAATGACACCTTGTCGAGACGCCAGTGTGTCGAGACGACAGCTATGATTAACGGTGACACACTCCTAATCGGGAGATAAAATCGCTCTCCCGATTTGGGGATGCTCACTAAATATTACCCGCACTGCTTCCCCATTCACATTTCTCGTAACCAAGTTAATGTTGTTTGTTTCTTCACTGAATATCGAGCAAGAGAAGTTTATTGAAAAATTTTCAAATTTTACTTTATCAGTTTATTACGAAAGCCTATTAAGACCATTAAAAAAGAGTTTTGGAGATGAGAAATACAAGTTTTGGAGGAGAAAATTTGGACAGTTTGAGGTAAAAAAAATGTTTAGGAAAAGAAAAGCAAGTTTTGGAGAAAAAAAGAAGTTTTGGATAAAGAGAGAAAAAAAAGAGTTTTTTGATGATATGAATTGTGTTTATAAACATAGAGACTCTCATACACTGTAATAAGTACCGAACTTGATATAAAAAAAATAATGGTTTCAAACAAATAAGATATCCTTTATACAAGTAAGACTAATTATATCATTTTTTTTACCCCCATTAAAAGACTACCCCCAATATCAATGTATTCATTGACAATAAAAGAATCGCTTGTGTCCATTCTACTAAATTCCATGGTGTAATAATTGATGACAATTTAAGCTAGAAACCCTATCTTCAGAAAGTAGCCAATAGAGTTTCCAAAAATATTGGTATTTTATATAAATTTAAAGGTCTTTTTTCTAATAAAATTCTCCTCTCATTATATAATACTCTACTTTTTATCGTACATAACTTATTGTTCTATTGCCTGGCTAACTCCTATCCATTTATTCTTAATCGTCTGTTCATTATTCAGAAGCGTGCTGTAAGATTTA
>JAIGNY010001724.1:1195000-1205000 GCA_020152595.1 Chiridota heheva | reverse complement strand
CCGAAATTATCTTTAAGGTAAATTGTCACTTCAGAATCACCTATTGTCGGAGTTTGTGTTGTTGGAGGTTGACGGAAACACAATGGATAAAGAAACAGGTTATCTAAATAATAAGCAACTCCAACTTTAGAACTGAAAAAAAAAGAAGCTTTTAGCTTCCATGGAAACGGCTTCGTTATGACGATCTGAACATGAATGGAATTTAACTGGTTTTGCAGTGAACAGTTGTAGGCAATGATGCTGATGACGAAAATGGCGGTCATTAATTATAAAACAAAAAACAGCATACCGAGCATTTTCAACCAATGAAGCCCGCGTTGCCTCTAGATGCCCATAGCCCTTTAATAATTATGATATGTCAGTTGTGATATTACATCCCTATATTCCTCAAATGTTTGTGAATATTTCATTAAAATATTCCGAGATTCGAGACGTACATGTTCCATTGGATAAGTCAGAAGCAGACAAGCACTTCCTATTTGTTAATAGGTGACTCAAAACTTCTCCCACGACACTCCGTCTCACCAACCAGAAGACAGTCCCCCCTCCCCCCTATCCGCACCGTGAACACCTGATACATGTACCCTGTAAATGTGATATGACGCGATGATTAACTGAACCTTCAGTTTCTTAAACCTCGACACCTTTCTGATGTGTGTTACAGAGCTTCCTGTATTGTTACCGTACAGTTGCATGCCATAGCTGATGCTGACTTCACTTTTATAATGAATACAACATATTTCACATTCCGAAGAAGAAATAATCTAACTTTTTATCCTTAAAAGTTTAAGGCAAAATTACAAAAGATATTTGAAGAAATACGCATGAGTCTATATTAATAAAATCCTAGGGATTCTGACATTTTAAATTGCATGATAATCTTGCACGCAGTTTCACGCATCGTAGGAAATGATTTTTCTAGGGGTGGGACTTCAACCGCCTTCCTCAAATTATCTATCAATATAATAATTTGTTGTAACAGATACTAAACAAATGAATTATTTTCACATTCTTATGGTGCGTCTATGTATAATATGCCATAAGCCAATAGATTGTCATATGTTTGATTTAAATCGCCATGTGTCGATTACGAGTTATCATGCACACATTTTAACATGGATTTACGCCATTGTTAAAGAGGCGATACCGTCATATGTGCACAATATTTAGAATTCTTTTCAAATTTTTTGATTGGTCGAAATTTCGCCGCGCGATTTGTTGTCTCGTATTGCAAGGTATATAGTTCTTTAAAACATCTGCAGAGTCACCACACGAGATAGCCCAGATGCTTGCGGCGATCGCAAGTTTCCTCTTTTTAGAAATCATGCCGTGAGTTCAAGCCCCGGTAGCAACGTTTATTTTGACTTTTTGCTTTCATCTTCTTCTTTTTTTTTTCTCAGAAATTTTCATTTGGTGACTATCACTGTAGTATTATAATACTAAAATTTCCCTTTCGCTTTCTGACAAAAAAGCATTGGAAAAAAAAATTAGTTTTCGTCAAAGTAACGTAATGCGCTGTGTATGTAATTCTGCACACACAACGTACATGCTAGTGTCTGACTGTACTGTGTGGTACCAGGAAGTTGGAATAGACAGAGGATCGGATATTGCCTCCACAACCGGAAGTGACGTCAAAATAAAGTATCCCCTATTTTTACCGTATTTTACTGAGACAAGCCTCCCTCTTTAAATAATTAGCTCATTGGTCAGACATGTTAGCCTTTGTTGGCAAAAAAGAAATGCAAAAAATGCCACAAATGGCAAAAATACAAACAGAAATCCGACGAAGACGCTACTGAGATATCTTGTTCCATTCAGGAAATATTGAAGTTTGAAATAGTAACAACTATTCATGGAAATGACTTTTATAAAACCTACTCAAGATTGACGTCAAGGGTATTGGAAGGGGGTAACATTTACACTAAGTAAAACCTTTGCCAATATTGAGTGCCATTAACTCTTCGTTAAATGTAACATACAAGTATATTATATGGTCATGTAGCCATTTCCAAGTTGATCAATTGATTGACAGAGTTAAACTATCTCAGCGGATCAGTTTTTGAATTTTGAAAGATAGCACTCTTAGCTTTTAAGTCATAACTAATGAAAGTTTGATAAATTTATGATTGATGCTTATTTTTTCTCAGTCACAGAATATGATAACAAAATCTTATAATCTGTTTGTTCCTTTTAGAAATTGACTAAGAGTATGGTAAAGATGGGGCTACTTTTGAACCACGTGTTTTGCTCCGTAAAATTATGATGGGTAGACAATTAAAAACAAAGAATATACATACGAAGCAGCGCAGAAAATGAAAAATGCTGTAAATGATCTATTTCAACCGATTTTGGTGATATTATGCTACTTTTATCTGTTGATGGTTTTCAATAGATTTGATGCTAAATTTAGTTTATGTTACCTCTTCACGTCATTATTCGACCTAAATAATCCTCCTATGTTCAATAACTCCAAGGACTTTTTAACACATAACCTACAATCGTGGACAAAATTAGTTGTCGCGTTCTTACATTACGTATACTGTTGTACCCTGTCCCAGTGTTGGAGTTAAAGATAATGGCTTTCCGGGACACTTTCATTTCAACCAATATTGGAATGGGGAAGAAGAGGAAAAAGAGGAAAAGTGCGGCAACAATTTTGTTCAAAATTGATCGAATTAGATGTCGCGTGCCTACATACTTAACTTGCCCCTTGTCACCCTATCTCAATGTTGGGGTAAAGAGGATTATATCGGGACACTTTCGTTTCAACCAAAATTGAAATGGAGTAGGAGGAAAATGCGACAACAATTTGGTCCAACTTTGTAGGCCCTTGCCTGTTTTTAGGTATGCAAGGTATGAAAAATAATACGCACGTATTTTATGCGAACAGACAAAATCTTAATAGTGTATCGTCAGTCGGACTCAGTCCCCACTTTTTTCCGTTTTTGGTTGTAACTTTTGGGTGACCAACCTTTCAATAATTACTGTAAAGCAAATGGAATGTTCTGATAAACATTAAAAGAACGGTGGAATTCCTGTAGAACTTTTCAAATCTGAATCGGCAATTGCCGGAAAACTAATTTAAGTAATGTCACATGGCCTAGATTCACTAGTCCATAATGGACCAATCGTATAACTGCTGGAATCTTTCTGAACAATTAAGTTTTTGGAAAATCTTGTTCGTCTGCACAATTCACGTACGGTATGGGACCATGCGTATGAAAAATGCTTTGAATCGCACGTATCGTACGTGCGTTAGCATGAAGGAAATACGCGCACGTATTGCTGCTTACAATTTTTGCCGAAACCTGCACCTGAATGATCTGATGGTTGGGAAACAAGGGTAACATGCCCCCAGCGGTTGATTGGTCGAAGTACTGAAGAAATCACATTCGGTTTAATTCGGTTTAAAAAGGTTTTAGAGAATCCAATCCTAATAAAATCACACATTAATCAATCAATCAATTAATCAAAACATTCTTTTTTAGTGAATTAAAGTCTTCTTTTATGACGTCATATAGCAAATAATCTTCCTGCAACAACTTCTTCATCTTTTCTCTTGTTTCCAAAGAGACTGCTCTTTATGTTTGGTCTTCATATTCTTTACAAACGTAGACATATCATTAAGGTACAATTTCGTCGCTCCAGTAAATATTCTTGGCAATAATTTTTCTAGAACTTTTAAAAAATCCAGATAATCTTCCATCACCCCAACGACCAAATAACTATCTTTAACAACCTTCTTAGCCTGTTCTAGAGAACATTCTGGGCCACTGGTTCCACAGAAAAAATGGACGAGTGGAGATCTAAATGTTATTCCTTGTAAACAACCCTTGATATTTTTCGTGAAGCATTCATTAAATGTTTTGTTACTCAGATTCAACGAATTCATTTTTTCACGAAAACGTTGCCCCTTCTTACTAAGAGCTAAATTGTCCCCGTAACGCATATAATAGTATAACGAAGTCAACCTGTCAATAGGGTCCCGTACAATACTTATGTATATTGGTTTCGTATTGTTTACTGTGATATTTTCAAACCCTAAGTGCGAATACATAAAAGAAGACATGTTGGTAAGTTGAAGATAATGTCTTATCATTTGTCGTTTGTGATCATTATCAATTCCCATTGTATTTATCGACTTATATGTAGTTGGTAATCTAGCGGATAAATTGAACAGAGTTCGGCTTCCACACTTGGGCAGTACATTAAACAGCACAACATTGTCTAATTTTCCTGGTCCCTCAATACTTGTTTTGTTTCTATAAAATGCTGCAACATTTTCATCTTTAAATTCTTGTTCCTGATTTGAATACGTTGACTCTCCTTTGTAGCTGAATATTTGTCGATGTGGGAGATATGACAAAGATTTTTTCCAGTTGCGATAATCCTCAGTATTGATTATTTTCGTAGTCAGATACTTATAACTTTGAAACAATAATATAACTGCTGAAAGGAAAAGATAAAATGATTTAAGAAATGTGATTATTCCACTTGCTCTTCCCATATCACTGGTATTCTTAAACCTTCTCAAAATAATGATTTGTTTTAATACATTTTGTTTTAATTTTCACAAGATCCGAAAGCCATTTCTAGGGAAAATGGGTTAATTTCGATTTCAGGCCCCTACCACTGAACACAGCCTCCGTGATGGTAACATTCAGCAAGTTGAACACACAACGTTACTGCTTTCTAAAATACACTGACTCATTTAAACTTCATTACAAAAAAAAAAAAAAATGCTTTCCAGAAATCGAAAACATATTCCAGAAACCTGGTAAAATGAAATCATAATGCAGTAATTAGTACGTGTCACGCTCAGTTTCTTGAAACAATCGTGGCATTTGAATATGGCAATAAAATATTTCCACATGGAAGTTTCTTTGAATGGAATCCAAGATAGGAAGCGATCGATCGTATCAAATGCTTTAACCAGCCGATTGTTATTCCAGTAATAATATGTGTGCACATGATTCCAGCAACTACTCAAATTGTTGCTGTCTGTACTCCTTGCTCAAGTACTTTGTTAAACTGTACACTAATAATTTTACCCTAGGCTAAATCATACAGAGTATACTTGAATTATGAAAGCATGTAATTTTCAAATGTGTTCCACATCTGTTTTTGTCCATGTTGTTGCTTCCTGGATAACTGTCAGACTGTTATATTTTCAAATGTGTTTATTTTTGTCCATGTTGTTGCTTCCTGCATAAGTGTTAAATAACTTTCCTAAACTCACAACAGCGAGTCACGTTTGCGTTGTGACGACACTACGAATATTTCACTCATTGGCTCTTGCAGTGGAGATTGGACGATCTAAATGGTCAATGTGGGTGTAGTCTGGTAGTGGGTTAGCACTGACCGTTGAACAAGATCATATTTATAAATCTATGGACATCACCATATTCAAAACGCGTCAAACTGTCAAAGTCATGGATATAGAAAACCAATCTTTTCCAAATCAGTTTAAATGTTGTCAGTCTGTTTCAGCTTATAGGCCTATATAATTTGTATAGCATAGGCGATGGAAAAGATGGAGGAGAGGGTGGATGGATAGTATCATTCGCACCAACAATTTGCTAAAGAATTTTGTGGAAATAAGCAGTCTGGAAACATGTGGATCCTGACCTTTTAAAGTGCATGAGAATGTTGTATACAGCTGTAGGAGATATCGAATATCTGTAGCCTTGTATGAAATAATTTTTCTAGTGGTGGGATTTTAAACCCCACCTTTCTCAAATTATCTATCATTACATGATCTACATGTGACATATACTAAATCAATTAATTCTTTTCACACTTTCATAATATTATATTTTAAAACAGAAACTTATATACTTTACTTCAAAATTTATTATTCAAAACACTAATTATTATCGTTGCAGGCGTTCTACTCAAATATTAAAAATGAATTACACACTCTGTATATTTTCTATCGGCCTCTTGCTGATAAACTATTAAATGCTTAGCGCATTGGTCAGAAATGTTAGTATTTCATAAATAAAATAATAATGATAATAAATAAAATACAAACAGAAATCCGACGAAAAAGCTACTCTGATATCTTGTTTCATTTAGGAAATATTAAAGTTTGAAATTGTAACAATTATTTATGGAAATGACTGGTACATAAACTTACTCAACAGTTTAGGAGCAACCTGAAAACTGGGTACTTTGAAATACCCAAAAAATTGGGTACTTTAATGTATTACGTCATTGCATGAGCCTACATATTTGACTAGTCCACACTAAACATATGGGGTTTTTCATTTTCCGCTCCGGATTGTCCAAAATATCAATGGAAAACCTGAAATTGTGGAGATGGATAGTAAATAGATAATCAAAACTTTTCTCCGCTGCTTTTTGATATTCGCCTTTTTGAGAAAATCAATAAAACAGATTATGGGCAGTCTGTTTTGTTCATTTTCCCAAAGAGGCGACGATTAATTTCAAAAAGCAGCAGCAAAAAGTTTTGAATATTAATTTACTATTCGTCTCCAAAATTTCTGGATATCCAGTTGAATTTTGGACAATCTGGAGCGCAAAATGAGAAACCCATATGTTTAGTGTGGGCTAGTCAAATGTGTAGGCTCATGGATGACGTAATACATGAAAAGTACCCAATTTGTTGGGTATTTCAAAGTGCTTAGTTTTTTAGGTTGCTCCCGGACTGCTCAAGATTGACGTCATTACAGGGTATTGAAGGGGGTAACATTTACACTAAGTATACCATTTACCAATATTGAGTTCCATTAACTCTTCGTTAAATGTAACATAAAAGTATATTATATGGCCATGTAGCAATTTCCAAGTTGATCAGTTGATTGAAAGAGTTTAACTATCTTAGCGGATCAGTTTTTGAATTTTGAAAGATAGCACTCTTAGTTTTAAGTCATGACTGATGAAAGTTTGATAAATTTATGATTGATGCTGAATTTTTCTCAGTCACAGAATATGATGACAAAATCTTAAAATTTGTTGGTTCCTGTTAGAAATTGACCAAGAGTATGGTAAAGATGGGGCTACTTCTGAACCACGTGTTTTGCTCCGTAAAATTATGATGGATAGACAATTAAAAACAAAGGATGTACATACGAAGCAGCGCAGAAAATGAAAAACGCTGTAAATGGTCTATTTCAACCGGTTTTGATGATATTTTGCTACTTTTATCTGTTGATGGTTTTCAATAGATTTTATGCTTAATTTAGGTTATGTTTCCTTTACACGTCATTATTCGACTAAAATAATCCTCCTATATTCATCAACGTCAAGGACTTTTTAATACATAACCGACAATCTTGGACAAAGTTAGTTGTCTCGTTGTTACATTATGTATACTGTTGTAACCCGTCCCAGTGTTGGAGATAAAAAGGAATATTCCGGGACACTCGTTTCAACCAACATTGGAATGGGGAAGAAGGGGGAAAGTACGACAATATTTCTTTTCAAAATTGATCGAATTAGATGTCGCGTGTTTACATTCTCAACTTGTTCCTTTTTAACCCGCCTCATCATTACAGAACTCGCCCCTTGAACAGAACTCCGTCCTGATTTTCTGTGCCTGTGGCATTTCAGTAACCGCATGTAGCGGTTTGCAATTTCCAGTTTATTTCCAAATTATTCCACTTCGCGTTTAAACAAAATTTGCCCTCTAAAGGTGTGCAATTTGTAAAATTTGTTTTAATTGGACATATTGTTAAAAAATTCAACCTTTGAACATCGAAATTGACGCTAAAATTTGTATTTCGACCTAAATTCATTTCAAACTTAAGAAATCAAGAACAGCATTCCAACAAAAAAACTTTCTCCCCGTATAACGACAAGACGATGGGAGTTTTTACTTGAATAACATCATTATGTGTTGTCTTTGGAGTTTTGGGCATAAAGAAACTTGTAAAGTTTATTTCTTGTATATTCGTAAGTAACCTAACTTTATTGAGTCATATTTAGAGAAGCTTGAGTTAATGTGTATGCTTAACTCGTAATTGCTATTGCCTACCATTATTTTTGGAAAATAATTTTCGCACTGCACGTGTTTGCTTTACGCAAAGCTCTTTGCTTTACGTAAGTATGCGCGATGGTGCATAACTCCTGACCTCTAGACACAAAGAGTCCTTACGTGTATATTGCACTGATGAATGGAAATAGCGTTAACCGCAGGATTGTTTTTTGAAATGTGCTAATGGTCGGCAAGATTTTGAAAGTCACTCAGAATTACGCTGCTGAAAATGGTGCTATTTTTACGATTACTGCACCAAATGAAATAATAAAACCAGTTTTCAGGGTATAATTGATCCAACAGTCCAAGTAAGAACTCCTTGATGTTCAAATATCAAGTTTTTATTCAATTACAGCTTTTTTTGTTGAGTTGTCTCAACTACCTGTGTGGCCGAATAATTGCCTCATACCTTTTCAAATTGTTGAGAGAGTATCCTTGGAGCGGGATGAAAATGACACTGGCAGTTTCATCCCGTCCATGTTTCAAGGGTCGCTTTCTTCAAATGTTGTTGAAGTTAAAGAGGATCATATCGAGACACTTTCGTTTCAACCAACTTTGCAATGGAGTAGAAGGAGGAAAATGCGACAACAATTTGGTGTAGGCCCCTATATTGAGGTATGCAAGGTATGAAAAAGAATACGCGTATTTTTTGCGAACAAACAGAATCTTAAAAGTGTACCGTCCGTCGGACCCAGTCCCCACTTTTTTTTTGCGTTTTTGGTTGTGATTTTTGGGTGGCCAACATTTAAACAATTACTGTAAAGAAAATGAAACGTTCTGATTAATTACTGTAAAGAAAATAAAACGTTCTGATTACCCTATAAAGAGAAAGGTGGAAATCCTATAGACCTTTTCAAATCTGAATCGGTATTTTCCGTTAAACTAATTGAAATAATGTCACATGGCCGAGATTCACGTGTCCATGGACCAATCGTATACTGGGGGAATCTTACTAAACAATCTAGTACTGGGGGTATCTTGGCCGTCTGGGACGGTATGGGACGAAGCGTATGAAAACAATTATATTAAGCGAACGCATCGTATGTGCCCTATACATGAAGATAATACGAGCACGTATTGCTGCTAACAATTTTTTTCTCAAAATGCCTGAATGGTTGGGAAACAAAGGTAAAATGTCTCCATCAGTTGATTAGCCGAAGTACTGAAGAAATCAGGTTCGGCTGAACTCGGTTTGAAAACGTTTAAAGAGAATCCAGTCCCTATAAAATCACACATTAATCAATCAATCAATTAATCAAAACATTCCTTTTTAGTGAATCAAAGTCTTCTTTTATGACGTCATATAGCAAATAATCTTCCTGCAACAACTTCTTCATCTTTTCTCTTGTTTCCAAAGAGACTGGCTCTTTATTTTTGGTCTTCATATTCTTTACAAACGTAGACATATCGTTAAGGTATACGTTCGTCGCTCCAGTAAATATTCTCGGCAATAATTTTTCTAGAACTTTTAAAAAATCCAGATAATCTTCCATCACCCCAACGACCAAATAACTTTCTTTAACAACCATTTTAGCCTGTTCTAGAGAACATTCGGGGCCACTGGTCCCACAGAAAAAATGGACGAGCGGAGATCTAAATGTTATTCCTTGTAAACAACCCTTC
The DNA here is from genome assembly GCA_020152595.1 of Chiridota heheva. Lineage (NCBI taxonomy): Eukaryota > Metazoa > Echinodermata > Holothuroidea > Apodida > Chiridotidae > Chiridota > Chiridota heheva. The sequence goes on along the minus strand of JAIGNY010001724.1, from coordinate 1,195,378 downwards.
ATATCTTTCGTAAAGCATTCATTAAATGTATCATTACTAAGATTCAACGAATTCATTTTTTCACGATAGCGTTGCCCTTTCTTACCAAGAGCTAAATTGTCCCCGTAACGCATATAATAGTATAACGAAGTCAACCTGTCAATAGGGTCCCGTACAATACTTATGTATATTGGTTTCGTATTGTTTACTGTGATATTTTCAAACCGTAAATGCGAATACATAAAAGAAGACATGTTGGTAAGTTGAAGATGATGTCTTATCATTTGTCGTTTGTGATCGTCATCCATTCCCATTGTATCTATCGGCTTATATCTATTCGGTAATCTAGCGGCTAAACTAAGCAGAGTTCGGCTTCCACTTTTAGGCAGTACATTAAAA
>JAIGNY010001724.1:1157500-1190000 GCA_020152595.1 Chiridota heheva | reverse complement strand
TATTCCGACAAAACAATTTGTACATATTCCCATTTTATTTTCGTTTTCTTTGGAAAACACACTTTTCGAAACTTTTCTTTTTCATTTTGAGGCTATTTTGTGAATTTAAAATCAAAGATGAGATTTATTAATATGATCAACTACAGCTACACAATTTTAAAGAGCACCATGTTGACCACAAGTTTCAAGATGATGACGACCGAAATGATGACGATCAAAATCGCCAAAATGATGTTGAAGATCACGAAGACTACAAAAACGGAGTCCATGTCCGTAATGATCACAAAAAGTTTGATAAAGTTCCGGACGAATGAGATGAAAAAGACGATCTTGAACATCGGAGAAAAGTGGCGAGATCCATGAAGACTTCCAAAACGTAGAAGACGACCTTCTTGACCACTCAAACTATGAAGAAGACCATGACCACTAAAATGCTGAAGACCACCAAAGTCGTAAAAATGATGACGAGAGCCCATAACAACCACAAAAATAGAAGACATGACCATAGTGACCACAAAAAGAATGATGGAGACCAGGACGCACGGGATGAAGAAGACGATCTGCATAAACATCGTCAAAAAAGTGGCGAGAACCATGAAGACTTACAAAATGGGGAAGACAACTTTCATGACCACATAAACTATGAAAAAGAGCATGACCACCACAATGCAAAAGACCACCAAATTCGCAAAAATAATGACAAGCCCAAAAAAAAAACCACAAAGAAGAGGACATGACCATGGTCACCACACAAAAAAAAATGATGGACGTAATGACAATAAAATGTATAAAGAAGGCCATGACGCACAGGATGAAGACGATCTATTAAGATCGGAAAAAAGAAGCGAGAACCATGAATACCTTCAAAACGGCAAAGACGACCTCCTTGACCACCCAAACTATGAAGAACACTATGACCACCAAAATGCTAAAGACCACGAAAATTGCAAAAATGATAACAAAAATCCACGAAAACCACAAAGCAGAGGACATGACAATAGTGACCAGAAAAAAAGAATGATGGATACCAGGACGCACGGGATGGAGAAGACGAAAAATCGTCAAAAAAGTGGCGAGAACCATAAAGACTTACAAACTGGCGAAGACGATCTTCTTGAACACTCAAACTATGATGAAGGTCCATGACCACTAAAATCGTCAAAATGATGACAAGGACCATGAAGACCATAAAAACGGATAAGATGACCGTAATGACTACAAAAAAGTATGATGAAGTCCAGGACGTACAAGATGACGAAGACGATCTATAAGCATCTGCAAAAAGTGGCGGGAACCATAAAGACTTTCCAAAACGGCAAAGACGACCTTCTTGACAACCCAACTATGAAGAAGAACATGACCACCAAAATGCTGAAGACCACCAAAATGCCGAAGACCACCAAAATCGTAGCTAGACATCAATGATGTTATAGCTCAACCCATAGCAGTGCAAAAATTAATTGACTGGCTTATTTTAAAAGCAATATTATGTTTGTCATATCTGATATTTTCAAATGCAATTTAAAGATTTCTTAAAGTCCACTTATATTTTGGGATTATTCTTTATGTGAAAATTCCAGTTTCACTCTTTCTATTATGTGTTTTGTAATGGCTTTGGGAACACTCTACAAGTTCATGGTGACTTGCTTTGATTCAACGTGAGCAATACGATGTCAACAAGTAGGATACCAACAAACACTAAGGGAAGTTTGTCAAATGTTATGATTTTTCAGTTATTTTTAGTGTAACAATCCTTTTAGGGATTTGAGCTTATGCGATGTCTAACTTAAAGAACCAGGTAACATTGCAATTAGCCAAACTGAAGACTGAATGTTTAAACCATGGTTGATAACATATAGTACAAACATACGCAGGACCATTTTGTATTGTAATTTAAAATCTTTTTGACATTATTCATATGAATAATTGGAAGCCAGAGTTGTTTTTTTGCATATCAATTGAATTTATATGTTGTTCTGAGTTTTCAAGTTCCAAATTTGTATATGAAAACTTGAATATGTTAGTGTTATTTTGATTAATGCAATCCTCGATTGAATCGTAATTTCCATTTAGTTTTGTTTTACTTTTTCTTGGCTTTGAACTTTTTTAAATTATTTGTTTTTGTTTTAATTTTTTCTTGGATTGAACCTTTATTTTGACATTCTTTTAAAATTTCTTTATAAATCTTTTTTTCAGATCCATTTTTCAGTTTGGGTGTTGTTTTTTTGTTTCTTTAAAAAATAAAAATATTAAATGTGATATGTTTATAATCACAATCGTGTAAATTTCTTTTCCTATTTTGTTGAAGTTTATTTTAAAAATATGATGATAATAAAGGAAAACCTGTGGTATCTAAGAGTTGTTTATTTGTTTTAATTTTGCATATAATATGCACTGGGCATATTTCCACCATTGTTAAACCATTAAGATTCAGATTTTGGCATAAATTATATAAAAAGGAGACTAACATTTCCAAAGAACAGAATTGCATTAGTACAGCTGTTCCATCATTTGCAGGTAATCCTTCAGAATCTCTTGAATGTAAATCAAACAAGCAATATTTTTTATTTAAATGATAAAATATTGACATCATGTAAGAGCCAATTAAAATCAAGCATTTATTTGAAACTGATAAAGCCTGTTGCAGAGTGATATCAAATGCTTCAAAACTGGTTTCATTTGATGATATTAGCTTACCATATATGCTTGCAGAATAATTGATGTCACATTTGAAATCATCTAACCAAAATGTTGTAGGGAGATCTGGAATTGATAGATATCCTGAGGGAGATCTGGGATTGATAGATATCCTGAGGGAGATCTGGGATTGATAGATATCCTGTATCATGCAATTGCAAAGAATGAAATAGTTGTGATGAAATGTCTGAGTAAAGATTGTTTCCATAATTCGGAATTTTATTCAAATAGTTTGTGAACACTGTTTGCAATTGTGCAAACGCTAACATTATTAAAGCATTACAAGAGCATTGTTTTCCAGCTGTTTCCCCAAAGTTTGATACATTGCCTTGATGATAACTTATACACAAAACAAAATCTGGTGTCCAATCGCCTGTACATACTGTATTTAAAATTGACAGTTTCACTTCAGTATTTTTGTTTCTGTTTGCTTTGGTTTTATGTTTTAAAGCCCATACTGCAGATTTAGCACCTGATTTGCAATCTTTTAGGCATTTTTATAGGGTATCAATACGAAATTTTCATATGAAAGCAAGTGATAAATGTGATTTTTAAGTAGCAATCAAAATCTTTTGGTCAAATGTGATTTATTTTCTGGGTTTAAATATTTAATCTTTAGCATAATTTTTGTGGGTTTAAAATATTCAAGATTTTTATGTGTTGCTTCTTATGTTGATTTTATTTTCTGCCAATATGCAGAGTTTTTCAGATTTCAATTTCACAGCTAGCCCTGTTTGGCATTCACAAAAATGAATCAGTGTTTGTGTTTTTTCAAAGGTTTTGAAATGCGTTATTTCCAACTAGTCCTGGGAAAGGCATCCACAAAAGTGAATCTGTGCAATTTCAGAGTCTTGCAATGTGATTGTAATTTCAGGTATGCAATTCACAGCTAGCCCTGGGAAGGGCTAGCTGGGAAATAGTGAATCAGCTTTTTTAAACTATGGTTCACCAAGGAATTGCCATGAGTCATGCAATTCCTTGGGTATTGGTTTCCAGGCACCTCTGCTGTTTTTGGTTAGATGAGACAACGACCAATCCGTATTTCCAAAAGAGAATTCTGGAATTCTGAAATAAAATGCAAAATTTTGCTGTAAGGAAAAATTATTGATTATTTCATATACATTTTTCAAATTTATATCTTATTCAGAATCTTTCTATGAAATCTTACTGTCTGTTTACAACATTCTTTTGAAAATGATGCAGTAGATTTTATTTTTTATAGCTGAACTTAGATAAGATTAAAAGAATTCAAAAATTCTTTAAATTCATAGTTTTTTGTTTTTATTTGCTCCTATAAAATTTCTTCTTTAGTGATTATAAATTTCTGCATTTTCTTAAAGAATATTTACGGTTTGAAAAATGGATTGTAATTTCTTAAGTTTGTGGCTTTTTAAATTAAATCAATAAAGTTTTGATCTCATGATCAAATAAAATTTCTGTCCACATTATTTATGAAACATATTTATGTCTAGATTTAATTTAATTTAGTGAAATAATATTTATGTTCAAAATTATATTAGATGATTTGAAAATCCAAATTAATCAACATTGCCATATTTTTGCTTAATTTTGGCCACAATTGTTTAGTTATTAAATTGAGAATATGAGGTAAGATGAGAAAATGCAGATTCTAACACAACTAGCAATTCCCCTGTGAAATTTTCAATGCGAGTTAATGCCATAACAGAAGACTGATTTTTTTCTTTAACTTTTCTTTTTACATTATTTCTACATATATTCCTATTTGAATGCTGTTCAGTTAATATTTTCTGTTTTGTTAGAAGCTAAGTCATAGACACAATGACAATACAGATAATAAAGATATTCCCTCATTTTAAAAGTTAAATCCAATATAATAATAATAAAAATACATAAATTTGTATAGCGCTAATTTTGTAAAAACATTCAAAAGCGCTTTACATACAAGGAAATTACGATACGAAAACAAAAATAAGAATACAGAAATGACATTATAAATAGAAATACAATATATCAAGCTGCACATTATATTAATGTCTTTTTAAACAAAAAAGTTTTAAGCTTAGTTTTGAAGGAGGTCAGGGATACATTATCAATACAATTGACTTCAGTTGGGAGTGAATTCCACAACCAAGGACCTTTATAAGCAAAGGCCCTTTCGCCGAGAGTTTTATGCTTAATACGGGGAACAAATAGGGACTTGAAACGAAAGTCATAGCGGGACGGTTTTTCAACCACCATTTCACATAAATATTTTGGAGCAAGGCCTTTAATGCACTTGAAAACTTGTGAAATAATTGTATAATCAATTCTTTGTTTGACTGGTAACCAGTGAAGGGATTTCAAAACAGCATTAATGTGAGAAAACTTTGGTAGTCTGAAAATCAACCGAGCAGCACCATTAAGTATTCTTTGAATTCTGTAAAGTTGATAATCAGGTAGTCCAACAAGAAGTGAATTACAATAATCAATGTGAATTATAACAAAAGCATTAATAAGGGTTTTCATGGAATCTACATCAAGATATTTGGCAATCTGACTAATGTTATAAAGACCGTAATAAGCTTTGGAACAAAGCTTATCACATGAACCGATAATAGGACAATTCTCCCTATGATGGGGGCTATTAGACACAGTTGCTATGATTAAAAACATTACATCATGAACATAATAATATTTGAAATATATGTGAAATTAGACTGACACTTTGGATCAAAAAGCGTGTTTAAAAAAGGTGTTGGCTTTTGCACTTAAACCGATTTTTGTTTCATGTGTTTAAAATTCCATTAGAATGAATAAATGTTTAAATAAGGGCAAAATTACTGCTTAATTTTTGGGCACACTGACACATAATAACATTTAAATGTTGTTTGAAAATGAAAAGGATGAATAATGAGGCTAGATAATTATTACAAACCTAGAAAAATCCAAATTAAATCATCATGATGCAAACCAAAACAAGCACTAAAGGTATTCTTGTGAAATTTTTTCATCTATTTTAAAAATAATATTTAAGAAATTATTTTGTTCTTAACAAAAAATTTAAATCTTAAAAAAGATATTTTGAAAATATTGTTACAATCATTAATGAAATTTACAAAAAAAATTCAATCAAGCATAAAATGTTTCGTACAGAAAGAAATTTGATGTCATTTGAACTTACAATAGTGCAACTATAGCATTTCTTCACTTTTTAATAGTCAAATGGATTATCAATTTTATTTTTTCAACAATCTTGTTTCTTTAATTTGCTTCTGTCAAATAAAATTTCACAGGAAAATTACTTGGGGACAAATCAGAAATTTTGTAAGTGAAGCACAGTACTAATATATGTTTTTAATGACCCAAAAGAGGCCATCGTTTAATTTTCCAGGCCATAATTTCCAGCAGCAGATATGTTAATAGAAAGTCAAATTTTATCACCCACTCGGAGACATTAAACGCGTCACATGCGACATTGAATAAGAAGCATATGAACAATAATTTGACTAGCTACTAGTATACTACAAACTGAAAAATTGCAAGTAAAAAAATCCAATTGCGAACCCTGCAGTGGAACTACATATAACAATATTAAAATTTTACAGCATAACATTAACAATCCTTCAAGAAAATACAAATAAATTAGAAAAAAAACAGTTCTAAAAGCTTACTGTAAGTTTTTGTTCTTCAAAGATTTCCTTGTTTCTTAAATGAAGAATTTTGAGTACACCTTCAGTACGCCTATGCCATCATAATAAAGATTGAGATTTAAATCTTTTGTGTCAAGCTTAATTCTTTTATTTTAGTTAACATTGCAAATAAGTTTTTTAATTAACAACATGTAATTCTTTACTTGACTTGATTGCATAATGTACTCTTCAACAATTCACATATGAAATAATTGATTTTCATATTTATTTCTCAAACAAATATTTCTTTGATCTAACCGTAGCTTGAAGCAACACAGTTTTTTCATACACATTTGAGATGTCTGCACATATATACATGAATTCAATTATGAAACACAATTACAATAAAAAATATTCAATGTTTTTCATAATTAAAAATCTTTTTCTTTGAATTCAAGATTGCCAGAAAAAGGGTTTAAGTTTAAAGCGTTGCAAAAACAACTTTTCTGTCTAGACATCATGTAGTACATTTACCCAATAGGAAAATCCAATTACCTGTGTCATCACTTAAAATAATTAATGATATTCATATTTTATTTTTCTAGACAAAACATTTAATTTATCAACCTTATTTTGATCAAAGTTGCGCGAAGTCTGTGCAGGATTACATGATTTCAATTATGATATCATAATCATGCTGTAATGTTATGAATATCATCATTCGACCATCATTTCTTTCCGATTAAATCCGAATCTGACTGCCAAACTACCAAGATTGCTGTAATTTACTAATTCTCATAGCTGACTCACAACTGACTGACTGACATGGTCTGTTCCATATTAATACCGGCCATAATCCTAACGTTAGAGGCACCCACCAAAATTTTACACAAAATTTTCAGCCTTGTTTCTTTAAAGAACATTGAAAATTGATATTCAGAATTTTGTCTAAACCTAGTTAAAATTCAGAACAATTTTTAAGATAGGCCTAACACTAACGTTAATGCCTACTTCCAAGCAGAAAAGCTATGTAAAATAACTTTTTTGAAACAAATTTTACTCATCGATTATAGTAAAGCCTAACCGAACAAATGTGGCAAATAATTCGGCCGAGGCTTAGCACGATATCAATTATCAGGTTATGTGCAATATCCCACTGTACATGCTGCCATTATGACAAAAAGTGTTACTAAACAGTAAACTAAGTAACGTTAGCAACCCAACTTTAGGCCTAACGTTAGGGTCGATAGGCGTAGGCCTAACGTTAGGGCCTATCATGATTAGGAAATATCTAAGTGAATAAACTCACAAACAGCAACAGTAACACAGTGACAACAACAGGTGTAAATCGGTGGTAAAAGGAGATAGGCTACCAATAATTATTGAAATTCCACAAGTAACAAACAATTACAACTCTAATTTTCTAATCAAATAGATTTTGTTCGCTTCTGCAACATACAGGTGACTAAAGGGCGCGCGCGAGATCGAAAATTAACGAGTTGTTATAGAGGGCCTGCCATGGATTTATAATTGGCTCTTAATTGGATCAAAAATGTAGGTTTCGTTTGCTAAATTCCATTAAATTGTTTTTATTGAGGAAAAGAAAATGATCATTTCTATTAACTTTGAAGAAAAAAAAACAGTTCTTAGGGTTAGTAGCTGATGACGTCACATGACGTAGGTGTAGTGAGTCGATTCATGTGCTGCTTCCCATCAACATATGCAACAACGTACTGTACACGGTACAGTTACAACTTACAAATGTTGTTTATGTGATTTTGACATCGGAAGGAGAAGAAATTAAGCTGAAATAAGAAAAATGTCATTTAATTGTGTCATAGGAGAATGTAGTAATGAAAATGAGAGATACAAATTTCCAAAGGATCCGAAAATGAGACGTTTATGGACGACGTTTGTGCAGCTAACTAACGTTAGACTTGGACTTTACAAATTAGGCCTAGGGCCTATGAAAAGCAGTGTGATTTGCAAAGAGCACTTTACTGAGGATTGTCTGCATGCCTACTTCTGCAAGCAGATTTGGGACTTTCTAAACGTATTTTTTTTGTTTCCTTGGTTGGGTTCCACATTGAAACGGGCTTAGAATTTTCTGAGCGTTAGCGTTAGGCTCGATGCAGATGTTCCTGGTACTAGGCCTAGGCTGTAGTTTAATAGTACTAGCCTACCACAACCAGCACCAATTCCGCTACAAGCTCTAACCTAACCTTGATGAACAACGACCTGCAAAGAAATCAAGGCCTTCTTGAAAACATCGTGCCATGAAACAGGTTAGTTTATGTTTTGTGTGCAAGCTAGGACGAAATTTGGTTTACATTGTAATTTGGAGATGTGCTGTGGTGCTAGTGTAAACAAGGTAACCGGGCATTTCCACCAAAATATGAAGTTTTAATTTCGAATAGGCCTAAAGGCTTATACTACATTACGGTCACAGTGAGCCAATTCAAACGTATACCTTTTTTTCATTCCTTTAAATTAATAATATTTGGTACTTAACATAGCATTACCAATTCTTTTTATCTATCTTTCGGGCTTTTTTTTGTAGCCATTTTCCCATTTCAAAAGTCAAATAATAAATATCTTTATTAATTCTTGTTGTTTGCAATCACTGTATCTATTTTCTCATAAATGTTTTTCAGTTCACATTAATTGAAACTAAACATTTTATTACCGACATATTATTTGACTTTCCGATACCTTTTTGGGCCGTACCGTCATGACGAATGGCAGAAAGTGCAGTTGACAGAAATGCCTTTCTGTAATTCATAACAAGCAACTGAGTAATAATTTGATGTAGAGTGTTAACGTTCTCAAAGAAAAACTTAGGCTGCACCACATCTCTACAAAGGTGATGCACCATTTTAGAGCATATTTATTTATAATACGAAAACTACATGTTTCATTTTTAAATAATCAAAACATTTCATTTTTGTAGATGGTTAGAGAAATCTGTGAGGAATATGACAGAACGACCACAGATTGTGTTGAACATTTGTTGACAGAAAGTGAGGAAGCCACAGATGTTGTGCAATTTCCAGAACTTCATGGAAAGGTTTGTTTCATTAGTTTTTCCTTATGCTTAGATGTTTTTTATATCTATTACTGGAAGTTTTTTGATGGTGTAACAGTAACTTCATTTACATACAATTTCCATTTGAAAGTGGGTTTTTTCAAATTAAAAATTAGACCCATTCAACCAATTTTGTCTTCACAATTCGCACATGGTGTTATATACCTATATCATTTTCAGTGTAATTTTTTTAATGTATATATATTGCACAACTTATTTTGTACCTTTTCAGTTAAGTCTAAGGCTATCCTAAAATAATTGTTCGTTTGGCGCAACCCTACCTGTCTATCAAAATTGGTGCCTACTCAAATTATTTCATTTTTTCTTATCTGAAGCGTTAACCTTTTATTGTACAAAAGGTATGGGAAAACCTGATATTGGCTCAGAAAACATTGCCTACCTACCCAATTTTTTTCTCAACAAAATGAGTTACACTAAACCAACAATTAATTATGAATGACCTAATTTAAGTCAGTTATTTTTATTCATGAAGAAATACATTTAATTGAACTCTCTTGCTGAACTCATGGCATCATTTTCTTCGGAAATCATGATGAAAGTTGACAAAACTGAATCTACTAGATCAGGAGGCTTGGAGGGGTCAGCCTGAAAATGAAAGGCTACCGAATTTCAAGGTACCATAATATCTAGCATGTTGATTATGGAAATCTGAATATCTGCAGTGGGATACGTCTGCATCTGTGATAGTATACTGGGCCATAAGAATCCTGCACTTGCCCACCCCTCTGAGCTCATTGTACCTAATGGGTGGTGATGGGATTTCCCCGATTATGGGTGGCCCGGGTATCCACCTCATCCACTAATGTGGATACAAAAATAAATCACACACAGTATTTCCTGTAAATTCTTGGCAACTTGCAAAGTGGGGAGGGGGTAGAGGTCCCCTATTAGTGGGGGGTAGAGGTCCCCCTGTCATTAGCTGATGTCACCCAGGTGTGATAACAATCCATATTGATGATCAAACTTTAGGTATTTTTAATCTCTAAATAGTGGACAATTTTTTTCACATGCCTAAATTACAAGCACAGCAGCCCCGAATTAATATCATTTGATATATATATATATACAAATTTGTAATAACTTATGACATTGGGAAGAAGAATTTGTTTCTTACAAAAGCTGAATTTTCATGGGTCAAATTTTGCCAGCTGTTGTATTTACAAAGTGGGAAAACTTTCTTGTTCAATGAATTTGAATTGTGTTGGACCTTTATATGTTATTAAGACGTGTCAAGGTTTATCTAAAATCTTTATTTTAATCAAGGGTTGATGGAATAAGAGGGCAATCGTAAAATTTACAAATTGCCCCATTAAAAAAAGTAACAACAAATTAAAATATTGCTATTCATATGATAAAGTAGTTTTTTTCATGTTCTTTCAGAATATGTTGACATCCTACTCAAGGAAGTGTATGCTCTCGCAGTGCTGGATGAGTCGGTCAGAAACCAATCAAGTCGCATTTGTATCCCTCCTCAACCTGTATGAGTTGGTCAGAAACCAGTCAAGTTGCATTCCTAGCCCTCATCAACCTGTATCAAGCGGTATGACAAAACCTACCTTGGAAGAAGTCTTTGATAGGCATGCATCCAGATTCCAAACAACTGAACAAAATCAGCAGAAAATGTGGATGTAACAAGTGTTGATGGCACTTCAGACACACTGCAAATGGAGGAAAACACTCCTGGTACTAGCAAGTGATTCCATCAGGTTTTGATGTTTATATTGGACATGACCTCATATTTTCCTGCACTTATATTACTTTTATGAAATGTATCTGTAAAAGAACTTCATTTTATAAATGAAATAGGGTTTGGTACATTAATGTTGCATACACTAGATCATCTTGTTAGCAAAAAATGAGTACCAGCTTTCTTGGGGAGCTTGCTTCATGGAAATAGGGACAGCAACATCCCTATGGGGCTATATGGTTGGGGTTGATATAATTGGAAATAAGGCCTACAAAAATTGTTTGTTTGCTCTCCACTTTGAAAACAAGCTTAAGAGGCAAGCGGAAAATGTATAATTTTTAATAGGTCATTGGAGAGTTGAAAATCATGGCTGCAAGATCATTGGGATAGTATACGGCCAAATATTAATTTCATGGCCAATTTTCTTGATTTGTACAATGTGTATTAACACAATTAATTCTGCATGGCCAAGCTGCATTTTCACCAAAATTGAACCTATTTTTTTTTTTAGCCAAATCAATATTTTGGGTCGTAAAAAGGACATTCTATGAGGTGTAGGGATTTTTGAAAACCAAATATATATATATTTTTTAACGCCGGGGGTGGTGGAGGAGGGCAAACAAACAAGTTTTTATGCCTAATATACATTTGTAAGTTCCACCAGAAATTTATTTTATGGAAGTATAAAAAGGTTTGACAAAATTTCTTTTGCGGACTCTGCGACAATTAATTTTTCCATTACGCAATTCAAGGAAATAAACAAAAGGCCTGCAAAATAATTAATTAAAAATAAAAGAAGTGTTGGATTAGGGCCAGGAAAAATAATAAGCATGTCATCTGGCAATTAAGCGTTTCATAATACTTGCCTTAGTAACAGGCAAACACTTTTGATGATTTGTTGAACTCCAAAGTGCAAGCAAATATGCATATATTTGGTTGGCTTCAAGTTCTTCTGTGCACTGCAGACCAGATTTGTTGTGGGCTCATTGTTAAGGAATTATGTTCATAATGAGAACTACCAAAATTCCCAAAGAGCACTTGAGTTGGAACTAGGTACATACCTTAATCTAGATTTGAACTAGATCCCTTAAGTAGTAGTTAAGAGGGATCAGTAACAGGGCAGTGATGTTTTCCTCTCTTTATAAAAGTGAGCATTCTAAGGAGCAAACTTAAAGGAAATTAAATACCATAAAAAAAGGCTTCATTTATGTGTGTGACTAGTAGTCATTGCTCTTTTGGATGGGATGGTGGCAGAGGTAACTAACATTGAAGCATGAAGAATTACAATAAAATATTTTCCCACATTCATGATGGAACCTCCACTTAGCTTTGAATTAAATAGGAGTAAAATTAAGTACAAATTGATTTTTGTTTTCACTTTTCAAGTAACTTGTTTATATTTGTCAAACTTGTAAGAAGTAATACAGGGAAAGAATACAAAGGAAGCACAAAGTGTTTTGAAAAAGACTAGTACTTATTATCTCAATGTTACTTAAAGGTACAATGACATCTAGAAGCAGCTTGGGTTTAATTGCTCTAAAATATAGAATGGAACATTAATAAAACAAAAACTCCAATTAAAATGGCTTTTACATTGTTTTTAATTTTTGGATGTTATTGTGCAATATTTTTGACATATAAAGTTGAATACCTCTCCAATTGTTTCTACAAATCATTCGTGTTTCAGTCCTTTTTAATTTATACTTTAAATGTAAAAGTCTGATTTCATGTTGTTTTTTGTATATTGAACATACCTTTAAGCAATGGGTAATCGGCTAAAAAGAACTAAAGCTCACAACTGGTTAACATTGAGAAACACATTAAAGAATTTGAGTTATATTAAACAGATGACACCACAAAGTTTGCCTAAATTCTAAAACCTTCAAACTTTGATTGACCATTTCTCAAAAGCTAGACAAGCTATTGTTTGAAAATGCATTTTGCTCAGAATTTAACTTTCATTCACATATCTAAAAACTGTTACATGTCATCAGACCTTTAACCTTCCATCAATGGCTTCACTAGACTTTCATGCCACGGATGCAAAACTAGCAGAAAAATTATGTCAAACGGTGCAAAATGTGCGGTTGAGGGCACAAAATGTCTGTTAGGAGTTGAGCTACTGTAGTCGGGTTTGACTAAATGTCACTATCATGGGTGACGAAGAAATAAGGTGAAAAGTTTCTGCTGCATTAAGCTTTTCCTTTTTATATATTTTCAGTAGCTCATATCATGCATACACAGTTTTTGGATGCCTCTTGGGAATCTGAACCGCCCTCCCCTCCCACCATATAAATCAATGCCAGTGCTTTTTTTTTTTCAATTGAAGGTAAAGGTGGAGGTAAATCCATTCTGGAATATCAAACTGGATCACGGTATAGAAGTCTGATATGATTTTCCACTTACTGTCACTAGCCCCTTCAAGACTTTGTACTTAGTGTCCTACATGTAAATAAGAGCCTAATGGAAAAATAAATAAATAGACAACATAAATTGCTGGATACTGGAATCCTGTTCCTGCATATTCCGCTGAAGGAAAGACCTCCCTGATCTTGGTGAAAATGCATACCGAAAGTGGTACCCTTACATGTTTGCCGAGATATCCCCAATAAGGCCAGTGTATGTAGGTCAGTATAAGGATAGTGTCTGTGAAAGAAGAAATGCATTTCATTAGAAAAATTAATGACAAGCACTGGATACAAGCACTCATAAATTGATTGATGCTAAACTAAAACATGACTTTGCCACTTGGCAGGCACAGTATAGAAATATATTTCCTGGTTATTTCTTTATATTTATTTTATCATTGAATAATATGCAAATGAAATTTTGCTGGAAATAAAACTTGTTTGTTCAGACAAAATAAAATTCTGCTTGTGCACATAAGATATTCTGCTTGTTCACAGAACGTTTATAATCCAATTGGAGGACTGTACTTCTTCATCGGAAAAAGAAGAAGATCTTTAGTTTTTATGTGTAGCCTGACAGGAGCTTTATCTTACCTGAAAAACAATCATTTCTTATATACGTTATTATTATTATTATTTCTTATTATCCCTCCCATACTTGAAGCCTTGCTTTGGTCTGACATTGCGAATACCATTCCTGTAAATTTCTACATTAGATGGGATCCTTGAAAGAATGATTAGTGAAATAAGAGGTAACACATTCTTTATTTCAATGTGAACAAGAGAAAAAGATACTAAAGAGGCTGTTAAAATTATTTTTAAAATGGTGCATGAGCTAAACCGTGCTTGAACACGAGGAAAAACAACCTGTATCTAGAATCATCCTAAGGTATCCTGGTATCCCAAGGTTATGCTGCACTACACATAGTTCTAACATGTCAAAAATGGGGTAATTCTCTGTAATAAAATGCAATAAAATTTTAAACATAAATTATTTTAAACAAAATCTAAATGATTTGCAATGCTACTCACTCATGAAATTCATTATCAGCTCTATTTCCATACTTTTGACTACTGGAACAGTGCAACTTGTAAAACATGGTGATTCAGACAAACTGGCTGAAATCCAGGGTGGGCATTCCCTGTCTTCTTCCTCACTTTTGATCTTGACAAGAACCCTCTGTATCTCTTTGCAGCATTGGCACTCATTCACTTTTGGCATCATGCCACATGTGCACCTAAAAAGAATGAATGATGAACTAAATTATAAAAACCTTGTGAAGAACAAAGTTTACTTGTCGAGCCAAAATAGCAACTAAGTAATGCACTTAGGGTCATCAGCATAACTAGACTTTTTCCAGCAGTTTCAAATTGGCAATTTCTAAGCTAAGTTTATATTCCCCAAATTTGATTATTTTTCCAGCAATGCTTTGACAATTATACTTAAAAAAGGACATTTAAATGAACAATTTTCCAAAATATTAACCACTTTTTAAAAGAACTCAAGATTTATCAGAATAATTAGATACTTTAATTTGTATTTTTGTAAACTAACATCCACATTTTAAATTATGATTGGAATGTTTGTTTGTTTGTTTGATGGGAGTTTATTAGCACCACAACAGCAAGGGTCAAATTGTACCTGAAAGGTTAGATCATTCCAGAGGTAGGAAGGAGAGTAACAGGGGGAGATTGAGAGAAACACGAGAACTAAAAGCCAGAAAGCTGGGATCGAGAGAGAGGTGTATGGGTGAAGAAATAATGTAGAGAGAGAGGGGTAGGGAAAGAGGACTAAATATGGTTGTAGAGGGAAGCATGATGAAGGAAGGAGATAATTTTATCCGGAGGTTTTTTTTTTTGGAAGAGCTCGGCTATTGAGTTGTGGGCAGCGAGGGAAGCTCTGGGAAGGTTGTACAGGGGGCAAGCAAGGAGAATGTGAGGGTGCAATGGCAATTGTTGCAGAGGGGTGGAGGGGAGCCAATAAGGGGATGGGAGTGAGGGGGTGGGAGTGAGTGAGGTGGGTGTGACCTATTCTAAGGCGGGTAATGTGGATGTTGTCGACACGGGATAGGTTGTGAATGGTGGGTTTGATTGGAATGGTGGGCTGGATGACGTGAACTTTGTTATCAATTTGGGAGTCCCATGAGGTTTGCCAGCGGCCACGAACAAGGGAAGCGATAAGCGGTTTGATGTCAGAAAGGGTTTTGGGAAAAGAAGTAGGGGGAAGGGTGAGGGCAAGCTTAACAGCTGCATCAGCCCTGTCATTGCCAGGGATGCCAACATGGCTAGGTATCCAGAAGAAAATAATATGTTTCCTTCGGAGGGGGGCGAAAGGAGTTCACGGAGGATAAGGCGAGATGTGGGGTTATCCCATTTAACAGTTTAACATTGAGTAATGGAGTAAGGACAGCCTTGGGAGTCGGAGAAGATGGCAAAAAGGCTGAGCGGAGAGTATTCAATAAAGTTCAGGGCGAGGAGGATGGCCTTGGCCTCGGCCGAGAAGATGGATGAGTCGCGAAGCCTGCTACTAAGGGTGATGTCTTGGATGACGGCAGCAGCAGCTGTCTTGTCGCCTTCCTTGGAGCCATCAGTATAGATGGAGGTATAGTTTGAGAGTTGGTCTTTGATTAAGTTGTGGAGGTTGATGAAGAGGTTAGGGTGGGTTTGGGTTTTGTGATGAATGGAGAGGTCCAGGTGGATAGTAGGGAGCGGGGTGGCCCAGGGAGGAAAAGTGGGCCAGGAAAAAGTGAAATTGGAATGCTATAAAAATCCATCTCAAGAAGAAATCTCCCTCCGCCTCACAAACAAAAACAAATCCCTGCCTCTCGCATTACAATATGTGGTTAAGAGACAGACGCAGTTTAGATTTAAGACAAAAACAAAAAAATCCGTACAAATAGTATCATGGGTTTTTTTTTCAATATTACTTAACTGCTGTAGAAATGAACAAAAATATTACTGATTTTAAAAGCCAACAACAAATTTTTGCTTACAACTACCGGATCTTCCACCATCTGGGTGGATCCTATTGTAAAAGCCCAGGACTAAATAGGCCCACTGAGATAAACTACGGCTCTCAATATGCGCTAGCTATGCAAGGCGTACATGTACAGCAGCCTAAACTGTACGAGATACTTTAGATGCCCAGCACTGTTCAGATGTCAGGATACCAATGGCACCAGCAAGGCTATGCAAAATGTAAATGTGCATAATGATTAATAACACTGATTCTGTACATTGACTAAGGTACAAGAAGTATCTAACCCTTTAAACAAGAATATTTCTACACAGAATAGAAGAACTGATTGAATTATCCATTACTTTAATTTATTTTTTTGAAGTCATTATAGACACGGCTGCCGTGTTATTGTTGTGTAAAATATCTTATAGACACAGGTATGATCGACCAATCAGCGACATTCCCGGGTTCCCGCTCTACTTGAGTCGTTACTCGTAAATACCGTCAGTCTTTCGGCGTGGTATGCCATGGCTGGTAGGCAGAATGGAGAAAACAGATTTTGATTCTTTCACCGATTTGCAGAATGATATCATTCCTCCCCAATGTTCGATTCTGAATAATTATATTAACTTATGGCAATCCATGTTTGGTCCAATGAAAAAATATATCATAATATTTATATACGGTATACTGTACCACAAATTTGCATGCAATTTTTTTTATCTTTTGTGGCTTTGCCCATGAACCCCAGGACCTTCTCACGGGGCTCTTTAGACCCCATTTGCTAACGCCGTGGAGAATTTACCCCTACCTGGCTTTTTGACCATTCATTGACCTAAGTTACATAAATATTCATAATGTGAAATTTTCACTAAATTCTTACAGGAATGGCACGGCGTCATGGTGGCCATGCCTAGTTATTATACACATCCCCTAGTACGGGTTGACTTTGGGATTGCCGTATGAGCAGCCATCACTAATGGCTGCATTACTAACACGGCTGGCATCAGGCCGACGGTACTACGACTATTACTAACCCTAACAACAACAAAACTATTACATGCACGGCAGCTGTGCCTTTACTTTTGATGAAATTCTTATAGGCACGGTGGACGTCACGGCAGACGTGCCTTTACTTTCGACGAAATTTGTACAGGCACGTTGGCCATGCCTATAATATAATTTTGAAATTCTAACAAGACCCACCTTTATGTTTTGCCTTTAAAAAATTGATTGTGCTTCAAGAATTTGACATCCATCTGTCCATAACCAAAACCAACCAAGTTTCAACATGATATATAACGTTAGGGTACAGTACCATACAAAGAACAGAGTATCTGTGAGTTAATATGGCCTAGGCCTATCTTGTCTTTTTTCAACTTGATGTCGGCAAACAACATACAAACATAGGGATAGACGTTAGGCTACTGTAGGCCTACTCACCAATCAACAGTTTTGTAACGAAATGCCTACAGCCTGCGTAGGCCTAGGCCTTCATCTTCTTCAGACTTTGCCGGCGGTGGTTCATTGCCTTCTAATACCTCTCTGCTAAGGGCTCATATTGGTAGGTAATTTCCACTCCTTTGATTACTTCATCACTGTCATTATCCCCCTTGATTTGATTTTTGTCAAAAACCGAGCAAGAATACAACAAATCGAGTTCGGAAATGTCATCAGAGCTGTCGATATATATGGCGATGCACATTGTGCCTAACATAAACAATGAATCGACTCACCATACCTACAGCGATTGGGGAAAGTGGCATTTCAAGCCTTACTTTTCGAGTCTAAATGGCTATTTTTCGTAAATTTTAAGTGAGATATTCGAAATTGGGAATATCGAACACCTTATAATGGATTTTCAGCGATTTTTCATTTTCCATGGCAGGCCCTCTTTAAAATTCCAATTGCCAAATCACATTACTAAAAGAACAGTTCTTTCATTAGTCAGCGTTTATGTGTATATTTCAAAGAAAATTATCATGAACTTCGCAATGGTTAAAAAAAACAAATAACATTTTAAGTTACTTCAGAAATTACTTTTAAACAATTATTGATGATTATCAATCCATTGAGTTTATTTCATAGTTTAAGAACCAAAGTGGAGCTATAGGCCTATTTTAGGTATACATAAAAGTTGTTATTTGTAAACAGCTTACAATATTCCTGTGAGTAATATGAGAATTGTACATGACTAATAACCCTTTAAAGTATGACCTTTGGGTTATTTATAGCATCTAAACCTCTTTTAAATATAATTGATATTTTGCAAAGGAAGATGCACTTTTTAATAACTATCTTACAATACTTTGAAGTCTGCAATATTTTGTGATTTTCTATAAATTTTGATCATTGATTTGAATAGTAGCAGAAAAAGTGTATGGTGAAAACATCACAGAATATGATGTCACAAATCCTTTGTTTCTCTAAAAAAATAGCTCTTTTCGCACTGGCCGACAAATGACTCTAAGGTTAATACATCCAATTCAACCTGGTCAGTTGGTAAAAATTAGGTGCAACGAAAATCAATTTCTAAGCATATTTTGTGCTCTCGCTTGGTATAAATTGGAATTCTTTTCCTTTTGAAATAAAATGAATAAAAACAGTTATTCAATTTAGAAACATCTTAAGGCATTCTATCCAGGCCCATGGGCGGGATTTGCCTAGCGAAAGTGTGTGTGTGTAGGGAGGGGGCGGACAAAGTCAAAATTGGAAGCAAAACCACAAAATCATGCTAAGATGCAACAAATCACCGTAAAAAGATACAAATTGGGGGAGGGGAGGGGAAGGGGAGGGGTGGGGAGTGCGCCTTTGCATCTCTCAAATTCTGCCCATGTCCAGGCATATTGTTTGTTTTTATATTGCTATAAGTTAAAGGGTTTTTTCTTTCCTTTTTCAGGTGGTGGTGGGGTGAATGTGGTGGATCTCAGTAGAGGGTTCGGATATCTACTCTCTAATCGCAAGCTACATAGATTTATGGGGTCGATAGGGGAAGCGGCAATTTTTTCCATTTACTTTTATTAATATTTAAGAATAGGGAGTGCTACTTAACCTCGCGGGAGTATTCTTTAAGCACTTCCTTTCACAGTATCCATTGTATTAAATACAGACTTGTTACTTTTATTTGAAATTTGTGCGTTCATCCATCATGAGATTAATTTGCTTGTTTTTCTATGTATTAATGTTGTGAAGAAACATATCAATGAAAAATGGACATGCCCACGTGGATCCTTAATGTGTTTTAAACGGGCAAGACCATATAGGCCTACATATTGCCAAAATGAACCCCACGTGGGATAACCCATCCGAGTTTGATTAAGAAAACACCGCGTTGGGAGGAGAACAATATTAAAGGTATATTAACAGGTAGCGATTTTGCCATAAATATGTTCCTTTGAATATTCTGAACATTTCATTAACATTTAACGTACAACAATCAGAAATTCAGACTCTTTTCTGAGATATTCGCAAAAAAGTGAAAATTTAAGCCCCAAGAAACGTCTGGACTTCCACTATTATAAAGAAAAGTCGTGTGATGTAAGAATAAGGACGCGGTGATGCCTGCAATGCATAACTTCCACAGTATCACTGTGTCACATTGACCTAGGCTACTTCAAAATATTAGTTTAATTGAATCAGACATCAGAATATCGCTTAACTAGTGATATGCTAACTATTTTAGGACATTTTCAGGTGGATTAAGAGGAAACATCGACTGAAGTTCTGATTCATTATTTCTTCATGATTGGCGAACTCCACTTGTTACGTTAGGTTGTAAGTATTACTGTATGGTACATAAAATATTTACGTTTGGAGACCTAACATAAGTCGCATTTTTGAACTTGAAGATGACAAATTAAGATCTGAACAGCCCGAAAAACTTTCGTAATTGTACGTGGTTAGTATATTTGTCATGCATTGTTTACGATCAGCAGTCCTTAAAATGACGTAGCAAACTGTTATGACGCCACAAATCCCTTTCAACTTTTTTTCACGGCAAGCAATAAATGATACATTTCTAAGTTCTTTTTCATCATGAAAATGGACTTATTTCCAAGCTTTCTTGACGGATTATCGAATTTAGAGATATGAAAAACCTATAACAGGTTAAATCTTAATTTTTTAGAAGTTATGGCAGGACCACTTTAAAAGGCTATGGCTCAGCCTCTATACACACCACGCCGTATTATCAGAACCAATCCTTACATATATCAAAATCAGTAGGATTTTGCAATTAACGATAGAAATTGCTACATGCTTATAAACCTTTAAATTATTTAAGTTACCCTTAGTAAAGAAAAGGGCAACAACAAGTCTTATATCGCAGATTTATGCATATATACACAAGCAGCAATCGCAACTCCAAGCACTTCACTTTTTCGATTTTTGTAAGATTGTTGGAAGACTATCCTAAACCCTCGTGAAAGTTTAGTTCTATAAAAAGTACAAAGTGCTTTACACGAAGTCAAATTTATTTGCACCAAAATGTATGCATATCTCGTTCTTACTTATACCTGCCGTACATACCCTTATAGCTTGCATATTTGTTTTTAGGTGTCTGCAGGAAGTTCAAGCATTGCATTGATAAACACACGGGAGTAATGTATATTGCATTAATCCCAACTTTATAAAATAGTTTTCTGCAAGATCGAAGTCCGAGAAGATACAAAGTCTGGTCTAATTGGGTATTTGTTATTTACACAATTAAACAATTTATTCATCAACATAACTGTAGGAACCGGCCCTTAGTACAATATAATTACTGATACATACTTTGAAAATAGGCAAATCATAAAATATATACATGACTCAGCAACAAAATGAAAACAATTCAATCAATAACAACTTGCGGCTCACAACACCGAAATTAAATATTATCTAACAAATCTTGACGTTTTTGAAAGGCAAGGAATATAAATCTACCTAAGTTATTTAAAATGAGAGAATTCCTTTCTTGGATTAAAATTGAAAACGTCTGTCTGTCAGGGAAACTTGTAAAATAAGAAGATATAAAATCGTTTCTATAATCTTTAAAGCAAGGATAAGACAATGATAAAATGGAATTCATCTTCCATACAAAACCTTAATCACAGAGCACACAAATTCTCTCCTCAAATGGGGTATTATTTCATCACCCATTTTAACTCTTAAAGGAGACATAGAGTCTGATATTATCCTTATTTAATATGATAGAATTAAAAATAACAAATCTTCTGACCAAGTTTCATAACTCCTGAAGAAATCTAACACATTTTTTGTAATTATCAAAAACTGTAATTCTACTACTAAATATTACCATGGGAGCCGCTATTTTTATTTCAAAACATGCAGATTATGTCATCAGCCCAGCAGGATGTTGGAATGTTTTGTATTTCTTTATAATCTATCTCAAGTTGTGTAGCTGTTAAAAAATTGTTTTAAATTTATGTGTACACATGAAATTATCAAAACCATTCTTCTAAAACTTTGTGTCACATCATTTGGGAATAAAAACATAATATAAAGTTATAAAGAAATACATAATAATCCTTAGTCTATAATGTTGGGGAAATAATTTCATCATTAACAAGATCTTTATACAGAATGGAGCAAAATGGCAGCCTCCATGTGTTTACTCTAAGGATGGATAACTTGAGATAGGAATGAGATTTTGACTTGCTGTTTTTGGTAGTTGGTTTAGATTTGATCTTCTACAATATGAAATAAGGATTATATCAGACTTTATGTCTCCTTTAAATCATGACTAGACAAACGAAATTTACAAAGCTGCAAAGACTTTGTTTGAATTCACGAACTGTGATGCAACTTAAATACTTTTCATAAATGAAATCAGCTTTAAAGGTACGATACGTCATCAATATCCTACTTGAATTTATTTCCCCAGTCCAATTTTGTACATAAATAATTTAAGACTTTGCTCAAAAAGTATTGTAAAGCCCTTTTTCTCCCGACCCCTAGTTCAACCAAGCTTCCCCAAAACCACAGAATAGAATACATTTCAAAGTTTAAAGGTACACCATACGAAGCTTCTTTTTGCTAAAGAAAGTTGCCCTTGGTAAGCTAGAGAACATCAACGATCGCCAGGCAGACGAAGAAGACCCATCCAATATTTTAAAATTGACATGGCTCTATTTACAAAAAGAAGGTTTTCCCTAATTCTCCTCTCACTGCACAATTACTTGCGCCAATAGGCAGCTTTAAACATTTTTAGAAAACATGTGATGTACTTTTTCTATCTCACTAGCTTTCTCCAACCCCCATATTTCAGAGCCATAATGATCGCCCTTTCTAAAAACCAGAGTGAAATTGAAATAGGTATTCTGCTAACCACAGTTTCAAACTGAATTATAAGACTATAGACCTTTTTATATCAGAATCCAATCGGAATTTGAAAGTCACATGGCCGAAAATCACGTGTCCAAAATTTACCAAGCAAATACTGGGGAATCCAGATCATCTGAACAATCTACTAGGATATGGGGTCAAGCCCATCAAAATATGTTTTAAAAACACTAATCAATAGTATATGCATTAAAACAGTAATGGGCATTTCACTGAAATTTTCAAAGACTGACTTGAACTGTAGCGTGATTTGGTTATGAAATTCCATACCAGACTGAAAACTTCCTATAAACCGTATTCTTTACATTCACACACGTTTTCTCAATATGGCACAATTTCATACCATTCACCATACTGAACAAAAACGTTTTAAAATTTGAACGATTATTGCCAATCTACGTCAGATTTTGCACAAATGATAGCGTTTTGTGAATGCTGGGGAAATGTGAACCCCAAAGAACACACAGTATTACATCAGGGCCGCCAAGATGGGGGTGAAAGGGGCAATTTGCCGTGAAAGGGGCAATGTGCTCGTGCCCGGGGTCCAAGGGGGCCCGGGTTATAATTAACCATACACATTATATGGGTTATTTTCAGATTTCCCCTACAGGCCCGGATTTTCAGTTTTATCCCCCTGGCCCAGCGATTCCTCTTGATGGCACTGGTTACAATCATACAGAGCATATTTGCGTGTACTAAACATACAACTTCCTGCATTGGTCGTGTACTGTGATAAACGAACGTGAGGCCCGAGTTCCAACTTTAGATTTTACCTTGTACTTCCTTGCAATGGGCTGACGGGAAGACTATACTAAATCCTTCTTGAAAATTAAAAATTTAGGAATAGTAATACAATAAAAATAATATTAGAAAAAGGTTGAACTTTGAGGAAGGTTTTCAGCCGGTACTTTACTCTCTAAAAATGTCAAAAAAGCTTACGCATTTTACATACGTGAATTGCATGCACTTAGCTGTAGCAAAGATAATGTAAAGGGAATATGGAACACTTCCTATATCGCTAATGATAAGATTTGGGACCGATATGGAGCCGCCATTTTGGGGGCTTCACAGTTACAGCACAGTTGTATCGTACGCTTTACATGCACACAATGCATGCACCTTTTCACAGTTCCGTGAGTAGCGAGTAAACAACAAATTATCCATTGTTCTTGCGCGTTGTACCCAGAGCGTATTTTGGTGCGCACTCGTTGCCTTAGTTTGTTTTAATCGCAACTTGAAACTACTACGTCCTTGTGCGCATGAGCAGACTGAAACTATAAACGTGTGTATCATGTGACGCCCCAAAAATGGCAGCTCCATATCGGCCCCATATACTTAACACCGTGTTCTATCTCCTTTTACACTATCCTCGGTTGTAGGCCTACTACATATATGTCAATACAATCAGTTGACATACGTATAGCTCACATGAAGGTAAAACGCAGGCGTATTGTTGTTATTTACAACTTTCCCTGCAGTTGATTTGTTGGGTATTAAAGGGAAGCTTCCCCAAGAGTTGATTGTTGACGTACCCTGACGAATTCACGTTCGGCTAATCTCGGTTTGAACAAGTCTATTGACTGATTGGCCTTTAGACCTATTCAAACATAAATAGACAAATTCCGGAAAATGGCCGAATAGCCGAAATTCACCCTCGGGGCTATCTCTCGGTAAGGATTTATCAAATTTGTACAATTTTTGCAAGTGATGAGGATTTGTGAAATCCTCACGGTGAGGATTATGGAAATTCGCACCATTTGAAGAATTCAGTCCTCAATTTTTTGTATTTAGTTCAGCCAAAGTTCCCACCAGCACAAATTCCATCGAAATATTATTTGTGTTTGGATACTACATTGTGAATAATAATAAAATAATATATTTTCAAAAAGCGAAATATGACAAGTGAATTAATCAATTAATGGACCAAGCGTACCCACACAATTTTTTTATTTTTTTGCCTACGTGCACGAATTATACAAGTGCCTAAGCAATTCGAAAAACAAATGTAATGAACACGGAACTAACCGGTACTCCACTCAAATTGAATGTAATTAAATCTTTACAACCAACACAACAATTAATTATGGAAATGACAGGAAACGACCTACTCAACAGTTCGGGAAGCAGCCTCAAAAACTGGGTACTTTAAAATACCTAAAAAATTGGATACTTTTATGTATAACGTCATTGCATGAGCCTACATATTTGACTAGCCCTCACTAAACATATGGGTTTCTCATTTTCCGCTCCGGGTTGTTTAAAATTCAACTGGATATCCAGAAATTGTGGAGACGGATAGTAAATAGATATTCAAAACTTTTCTCCGATGCTTTTTGATGTTCACGGTCGCCTTTTTGAGAAATCAATAAAAACAGATTATGGGCAGTCTGTTTTGTTCATTTCTCAAAAAGGCGACGATGAATTTCAAAAAGCAGCGGCAAAAGTTTTGAATATCTATTTACTATCCGTCTCCAAAATTTCTGGATATTCAGTTGAATTTTAAACAATCCGGAGCGGAAAATGACAAACCCATGTGTTTAGTGTGGGCTAGTCAAATGTGTAGGCTCATGCGATGACGTAATACATAAAAGTACCCAATTTGTCAGGTATTTCAAAGTACCCAGTTTTTCGGGTTGCTCCCAGACTGCTCAAGATTGACGTCATTACAGGGTATTGGAAGTGGATAACATTTACACTAAGTATACCATTTACCAATATTGGATGCCATTAATTCTTCGTTAAGTGTAACATAAAAGTATATTATATGGTCATGTAGCAATTTCCAAGTTGATCAGTTGATTAAAAGAGTTTAACTATCTTAGCGGATCAGTTTTTGAATTTTGAAAGATAGCACTCTTAGTTTTAAGTCATGACTGATGAAAGTTTGATAAATTTATGATTGATGCTGATTTTTTCTCAGTCACAGAATATGATGACAAAAACTTATAATTTGTTTGTTCCTGTTAGAAATTGACCAAGAGTATGGTAAAGATGGGGCTACTTTTGATCCACGTGTTTTGCTCCGTAAAATTATGATGGATAGACAATTAAAAACAAAGGATATACATACGAAGTAGCGCAGAAAATTAAAAACGCTGTAAATGGTCTATTTTAACCAATTTTGGTAATATTTTGCTACTTTTATCTGTTGATATGCTTAATTTAGGTTATCCTTCTTGTACACGTCATTATTCGACTTAAATAATCCTCCTGTATTCATCAACGTCAAGGACTTTTTAACACATAACCGACAATCTTCGACAAAGTTAGTTGTCTCGTTCTTACATTACGTATACTGTTGTACCCCGTCCTAGTGTTGGAGTTAAAGAGGATGGCATTCCGGGACACTGTCGTTTCAACCAACATTTGAATGGGGGGAAAGGGGAACGTACGGCAACATTGTTTTTCAAAATTAATCGAATTAGATGTCGCGTGTTTACATTCTTAACTTGTCCCTTTTTATCCCGCCTCATTGTTGGAGTTAAAGAGGATCATATCGGGATACTTTTGTTTCAACCAACTTTGAAATGGAGTAGAAGGAGGAAAATGCGACAACAATTTGGTGTAGGCCCCTATATTGAGGTATGCAAGGTATGAAAAAGAATATGCGTATTTTTTGCGAACAAACAGAATCTTAAAAGTGTACCGTCCGTCGGACCCAGTTCCCACTTTTTTATTTTTTGCGTTTGTGGTTGTGATTTTTGGGTGACCAACCTTTATACAGGTAATGAAACGTTCTGATTAACCTATAAAGAGAAAGGTGGAAATCCTATAGACCTTTTTAAATCTGAATTGGTATTTTCCGAAAACTAATTCAAATAATGTCACATGGCCGAGATTCACGTGTCCATGGACCAATCCTATACTGGGGGAATCTTACTAAACAATCTAGTACTGGGGGAGTTTGGGACGGTATGGGACCAAGCGTATGAAAAAAACATTTTCACGCGAACGCATCGTATGTGCCTCATTCATGAAGGTAATACGCGCACGTATTGCTGCTCACAATTTTTTGCCCAAACCTGCACCTGAATGGTTGGGGAACAAAGGTAAAATGCCTCCATGAGTTGATTGGCCGAAGTACTGAAGAAATCAGGTTCGGCTGAACTCGGTTTGAAAAGGTTTAAAGAGAATCCAGTCCCCATAAAATCACACATTAATCAATCAATCAATTAATCAAAACATTCTTTTTTAGTACATCAAAGTCTTCTTTTATGACGTCATATAGCAAATAATCTTCCTCCAACAACTTCTTCATCTTTTCTCTTGTTTCCAAAGAGACTGGCTCTTTATTTTTGGTCTTCATATTCTTTACAAACGTAGACATATCGTTAAGGTATACGTTCGTCGCTCCAGTAAATGTTCTTGGCAATAATTTTTCTAGAACTTTTAAAAGATCCAGATAATCTTCCATCACCCCAACGACCAAATAACTTTCTTTAACGACCATTTTAGCCTGTTCTAGAGAACATTCGGGGCCACTGGTTCCACAGAAAAAATGGACGAGCGGGGATCTAAATGTTATTCCTTGTAAACAACCCTTCATATCTTTCGTGAAGCATTCATTAAATGTAACGTTACTAAGATTTAACGAATTCATTTTTTCACGATAGCGTTGCCCCTTCTTACCAAGAACTAAATTGTCCCCGTAACGCATATAATAGTATAACGAAGTCAACCTGTCAATAGGGTCCCGTACAATACTTATGTATATTGGTTTCGTATTGTTTACTGTGATATTTTCAAACCGTAAATGCGAATACATAAAAGAAGACATGTTGGTAAGTTGAAGATGATGTCTTATCATTTGTCGTTTGT
The DNA here is from genome assembly GCA_020152595.1 of Chiridota heheva. Lineage (NCBI taxonomy): Eukaryota > Metazoa > Echinodermata > Holothuroidea > Apodida > Chiridotidae > Chiridota > Chiridota heheva. The sequence continues at coordinate 1,162,393 of JAIGNY010001724.1, read as the reverse complement.
GATCGTCATCCATTCCCATTGTATCTATCGGCTTATATCTATTCGGTAATCTAGCGACTAAACTAAGCAGAGTCCGGCTTCCACTTTTAGGCAGTACATTAAAAAGCACAACATTGTGTACTTTTCCTGGTCCCTCAATACTTGTTTCGTTTCTATAAATTGCTGAAATATTTTCATCTTCAAATGCTTGTTCCTGGTTTGAATACGTTGACTCTCCTTTGTAACTGAATATTTGTGGATGTGGGAGATATGACAAAGATTTCCCCCACTTGCGATAATCCTCATCATTTATAGTTTTGGAAGTCAGATAAAGATAAGTTTGGAATGTTATTAAAATTCCCGAAAGAAAAAGACAAAATGATTTAACAAATGTGATTAATCCACCTACTCTTGCCATACCATTTGATTTCTTAATTATCCTCAAAACAAAAATCTGCGTCAATTGTACAGTTTGTTTTAAATGTTTCTAGATCCGGAAGCCATTTCCAGGGAATAAATTTTTCAATTTCAATTTCAGGCCCGGATCAATAAACACCACCTCCGTGATGGTTGGTTACATTTAGCAAGTTGAGCACACTAATCAACGTTAAGTTTTTTTTAAGTACACTGACTCATTTAGGCTTCATCACAAAAAAGCGTTCCAGAAATAAAAAATGTAGGCTTATTCCAAGCAAATGAGCAATCGTCATACGAAATCATCACGTTTACGCTTTACGCTCAGCGAGTCTGAACAATACTGTCCTTTAAATTGCATTAATTCTAGAATATATATATATATATATACAGTCCAGCAGCATTCTCATTAATGGGAACATTAGGAATTGGTTCTGGGCATGCGCCAAACGTTTGTCTCTCTAGGTGAGTCATCCTCTAATCAGTCGTTCTCTTCATCATACTGCACGCAATCAATGAGCGCATTGTTTTAAATCTCGTTAATGCTGCAGTGTACACACAATACAATCCGCGGTTTGTATGGTTTAATAGTACGGACAACGAGGTTAGCTAACTCCCTTATTGTTATACCTTTCACGCTCAGTAGGCCTACAAAGAGATATATCGTCACGAAATTATAGTGAAGTATTACATATACATCTCGGATTGTCCAGGCTAAGCGCCCAGTTATCATACCAACTTTTATGTGAACTTTCAGTGACAGATCGTGTGAGTATGACCGTCACTGACAGGTTTCACACTGTGTTACTGTATTGAATCCTAAGGAAATGAGTCACAGCGTCAGTACACACTGGACAACTTGCTACAAAATTTCAATTTAACTCGCGTAGGATTCTAGGAAAGACTGGTTTTGAATTAAACACTCAAAGTATTATACAAAATGTATGTATAAATAATTCCCAAAGATGAATCTTTTGAAACAAACAGGCAAACGGATAGAAATTCAAGCACTATCTCAACTGTTCAATGTAAAAACAACGCGAAGAACGATGGCGACCGAGATCTAGGCCAGGGCAGCTGCTGTTGTGTCTACGCATATATTCTTATCAGCCTGAAACACGTCTACAACATAGGGGTCAAGTACGGGTCACGGTATACTCTTTGCAATAGCTCAAAAATGGCGTGATGAACCTATGTTATGGGAGTGGAAAAAGCATAGGTATTAGTATTACGCTTAATGTTTTGCGCATCCAAAATTTCCCCAATGTCTAGGATTTTTCTCCCAGCCGTTTGAAGTTCCGCACGTACGTTATAGGTATAGAGGCTGAAAAATGTGTCTGTGTTAATGGCGCTGACCATTGGTCAAATGTTCCCATTAATGGGAACAAATTTGTTCCCATTAATGGGAATGCTACTGGACTGATATATATATATATATATATATATATATATATATATATATATATATATATATGTATATATACATATGTATATATATTTGTATCTATGTACATGAATAGATCTCACAAAGTAAGATTAAACACGTACACTTTTTCGTAGACGAATGTGTTAATATAGTGTTTCCACACGGAGGTTTCTCTCAGCGAAAACAAAGATATGAGGCGGTCGATCGGATCGATCGTATAATGGTATAAGGTATTGATTGACTGCTCCAACCAGGCGAATTTTATTCCAATATATCTGTGCTCATTCCCTTTCATATGTTTGTATGCACGTTGCAACAACTGTTCAAATTGCTTCTGACAGTTGTCCAAATTATCGATTATAGCAAAGTTGGCTCAGTACTTTTTTAGACTGTAGTATACAAGATTAAGTTTGTCCTAGTAATCACACAGAGTAAAAATGAGAGAAAGTAATTTTTTAATGTGTTTTGTATTTGGTTTTGTTCACTTTGTTGCTTCCTGTAGACCCATGTTCACTGTATTGCTTCCTGCATAACCGTTTCACAAACTCACAAAACCAAGTTACGTTTGCGCAGTGGCGGAACTACGAATATTTCAGAGAGGAGGAAATTTGACGAGCAAAATAATACGTCCAATGGTAATAAGTGAGGTGTAGTGTATAGCACTGACCACGGGGTATTTATTAATTGTATAGACATAATTTCAATTGCTTTAAAATCCAGTTAAAACCTTGAATATCTTAACACAAAAAAATATCACCAAAAACTACTACAGCTTTTAAAATGTTTGGCATAGGCGTAGGAAAGGGGAGAGGGGGAAATAAAGGGTGAGCATAAGACAAATATCCTAACAATCAAAATGTGTTGTACCATTTTTATCTATTTGCATTCATTTAGCAGGTAATTTTCTCACTTTTTGGATAGAAACGCTTAACATGCTTAAATTTCGTAAGAAAAAGATAAGTGCATAAAGTCCGTGGGTAATTTTGCATTATCCCTTATGAATAAGTAAACGCTTCAGGTTTTGGGGGCTCCTCTCCGCGCCAGGATTTTCATGCTGGCGAAAGAGAAAAGTTTTGTCTAATGGGGCAAAAGCCTATCAATCGGACAAAATATGTCACTTTACAAAATTTTCAGGGGCAAAATAATCTCGCGGAGGAGGAAGGGGGAGTAGGGGGAGTAGGGGTTATCCAGTAACACCGCCACTGCTCCTCCCATGAGACCCCAGTAAGTATTATTAAAGGAAAGCCCAAGTTGAAGTCTTGAACTTTCAGCCACTCCACGAATTCAAGGCATTAATATGCAAATTAGCATGTATCTTTTGATGCATGAACCGGAATACGTTTCTTTTTCTTATGATTTCTATATAATGTAAACCGCATCCTATAATGCCATATGAATGCAATCTCTCTGTCCATTTTGAAAGACTAAAATTAAGCAATCAAAATGTACAACACAATTTCAAGCTTTGTTAGTCACAAATCATCGGGTATGTCAAAAAAGAAAGAAAAAAGTTCTACATTTGAACAGCCATACATAACTCAGAGACATAGTTTTATGTATATTTTAAATCTTAAAGGAGACATAAAGTCTGACATTATTTAATAAGGATAATAATCATTATTTCATAGATTAGAATTGAAAATGAAAAATGTACTGATCAAGTTTCATAACTCCCAAAGCAATCTAGCACATTTTTTGTAATTATTAAAAACTTCTATTCTACTACTTAATTGTATCGTTGGAGCTGCCATTAAAAACATGCAGATTATGATTTCATCAGCCCAGCAGGATGTTTGAATTTTTTTATCTTTTATAATCTACTTCAAGTTCTCTATCTGATGAAAAATTGTGTTTCTTTTATAAGGGTCAAAATCGATCAAAACATGCTGTTAAAACTTTGTGTCATACAATTTTGGAATGAAAACTTTTATCACATTTATAAAGAAATATATTATAATATTTATGTCCCTATTGGGAAAATTATGTCATTATGCACAAAATTTCAATACTGAATTGAACAAAATGGCAGCACCTCATATGTCTATTTCAATCATGAATAACTTGAGATAGGAATAAGATTTTGACTTGCTGTGTTTGGCAGTTTGTTAAAATTTTATCCTCTATCATAATCATGAAATAATGATTGTATCAGACTTTATGTCTCCTTTAAATACTTTTATTTAGAATAAAGCCTCATGCTTGATTTAGTGAGAAAATGATTGAAGAAAGAAAATGTTTGTCTATGTTTATTTACCTTTAAATCAGTTAGGAGATGCAAGCATCTGCGTGAATCTGGGTAAAATGAATTGTTATTGACCTATTTCAGCAATCCGACCTGCCGACTGAATCAATCGCCTATTTTTTTTAATAGATGGCGGCATACAAAATTGAATATGATTTCAATTTTCATAATTTTTCTAGAAGTGGGGACGGGGAGAGAAAGCGGCGGTAACATAATCAGACAAAAGGTTGTCAGTATACCATGTGCCTTTCTTTACAATTAGACGAAATGTCTTTCAGCTTAGTCGAGGGGGAATCTTAAATTTCTAATACGGCTTGGATTTTAGAAAAGTACAAAAGATCGTTCGTTTTAATATGCGATGTTTGAATGAAAATACATTACTTATATATTGGATTTAATCAAACAATCCACTTTTTGTAACGAATTTGTCAATCGTGTAGTGAGTAGATATGGTACAAAATGGGGGAATTTGCATTAAAAATGCGGAGGGGAGGAGTAACGGTTCTCCATGGGAGCGGCCACTGTATCCCCATATCTGGGGTATCCCCATATATGTTGTCACCATTGGGACAGACCAGCTTTAGATTGCTAAAGTGTACTAATTGGTGGCCCGGGTTATTCACAGATTGCAATAGAAGTAAACTTCATCGAGAAAGAAGAAACAGATAGTTGAATAGATTATATGTTAGATATTTTTCCAATACATAGATACAATTTACAACTTAAACACTCAAGATAACACGACACTTTTTTTCTTACAAAATGACCATCCAAAAGTTTGTTTTCCCCATCCCTCACCAGTGAAACATTCGAAAAATTGAGAACACTTAAT
>JAIGNY010001724.1:1067500-1152500 GCA_020152595.1 Chiridota heheva | reverse complement strand
ATGCATATATATATATATATATGTGTGTGTATATATATATTTGGTGTATTTAAAATTAACACGTAAACAATTCGACTAGATATTGGGTGATATGGGTTTTGATGTGGCGCTTTCCAAGGCACATGGGCATCCTTCACATTACGAAGAAGCTAACCATCCACGCAAACGAAAATAAGTACCCGGGATTATAGGACTTTAAATAAATGACAGTGGCGTAGGAACCGGGGACCAAGCTCCACCCCCTCCCCTTCTGCCCTCCCCCGCAATAATTTTATTGGGGAGTCGAAATTGCCATTCACATATTTTTTTATTCAAAGTCTGCATGTTAAGTCTGCACAATTATAGACAAATTTGAAACATTCTGGAGTTTCGTAAAATTTCCGTCAATTTTCATTTAATGTTGGGAATATTTTCCAATAATTTCACCAAATTTAGTTGCTCATACATAAGTTAAGTAGAAATTAAGTGACTCATACATTTTCATAGGTTTGTTGGGACAAAAATCAAATCTGCTCCCGCCCCCTTAATGTGAAATATCTTTCTACGCCGCTGAATCAAGTAACACGGAAAAAGTAGTTCCGGCCTACACTGGATACATACGTGCCAAAGTTTTCACCATCTTTTATTGTCTCTGGTAGATATTTTCCTCTTGTTTCCGGAAGTTGTAATGCCGAAATTCCCGCCAAAAGAGAAAGAGATCCAAAAATTACTAGTGGAAGAGGGCTCCAAACGTCATCTAAGAGGTTGATTAGAGGAGCTAAAATTCCACCGGAATTCGAGCAAAACGTACATAAGCTCATTCCAACTGACCTGCATAGAGATTAGTGTTTGAAAATGAGTTCATGGTAAACAGGGGTAGTGCCACGATTTGCCTAATGGGAGCTGAGGGGTAGTAGGCTACCCAACGGGGTATAAACATCAATCAAAGTGTCGTCGACATATCAAAACATTAATTGGTGCAGAATGACATAGAAGTCCCCCGTGAGAAGGGGCTCCCCTCCCTTTGTTGCATGGCTAAAAGTAAAGCACGATTTGAAGGTTCATGGACCTGGAAGCCCTGGAATCACTCTACATTCTAATGGGGATCATTACAATGGGCCATTACAACTGTAAAATGATCGTGTTTACACCAACCTTGGCCTTTTATTCATTATAGTAACTTCTTACGTACCTCAATGGGGTTGGAAACATTTCAGTTGCATAGGTGTATACTACCGCAAAGGCTGCTGATACCATGAATTTTCCGACCATTGAGATACCCGTTCGCCACGCGCCATGCCCTGTGGATAATAACAAATGAATAGGCAATAGCGACTCCTACGTACAACATTGTCTAAAAAATCTTTTGCATTTATGCCCAAAAGCGAAAAGCTGAGGAGAACATGGCTCTAATTCTATATGGGGAAACCTATTAATAGAGATATATTTTAGCATAGCCCAATCCTCACCCTTTGAGTTGGAATGTTTGTGTAAAATTAGCAAAATTTGCTCAATTTTAATCGCTCTAAACATTGTTTTTCGGACATGTTGTCATATTTGGCCAAAAGTACTAACCGTTTTTACTTTTCGAAACTATTTCGGTCAGAATAAGAAAAATCGGAAAATGATATTTTATCAATTCTTCAGAAGGTACTGAGATCATGATTTAGACGTATTGCTTTTGCTCAGTGAAAAATGTAGTGCCAGTCCACTGGGCTATTGAAGCTTCAGATTGGGCCTTCGGACCAGTGGGCGAACACCTGGACACCAAAAATACCAAAAGACGCAGTGAAAAGGGATTTTTAAGGGCAAGATAGGCAGATGGGTTTGGTAATGAGGTGGCTCGATGGACAATTTCTCCCAAATTAGTATATTAGCAATGTGGTAGCAGAATCATACCAAGGAAGGCTGTTATGATGCACGTTATTCCAGTGATGATCTCAGGAATACAGGTTGAGAAACGCCTGCCGAGAAACGAGTCCATAGCCGGGATACATATGATATAAGCGGGGATCTCCACGGCTGCGGATATAAAGGCGGCGATGTAGTCGTTAGAACCAAGATCTGACGTACCCAAGGATAACCCATAATACGTGGCGGCCACGACGAACCTTTAAGATATGATCGGATTTATTCAGTGGTCATGGCATAGCAGGGCAGTAATTCATTGGGGCACAGGGGGACTTGTTCCCCCTCCCACTTTTCGGCAGAATTAAAAAAAAAAAACCCCATAAGATTGTGAAAAATACTTTCCTACTTTTTGGAAGAAAATTCGTCCTGCTTTTCGCGTAGTGACGAATGTCATTTGTGTAGTGACGAATGTCAAAATTCAAATGTTCAATCAAATTCCGCATACTGACGAATGTTCAGAAAAGTTTTAAAGCTTGATGAAATAAAAGTTGATCCACGTAGAATATAGCTTTACATATCAATGGAAAGAGAAAATGCCAATCTTTAGACAATTGTACTTACAATAAAGATATTTTAAGCAAAAACTAATTTCATGAAGCTTCAAAGACATTCTTCAGTATGCGGAAAGAATAATTCAGTATTTCGCGCCAATTTTCGTTTCACCTAAATAAGACATTCGTCAGTATGCGGAAAGAGGGACAAATTATGGCAAATGTCACCCCTCCCCCCCCCCCCCCCCCTCTTTTTCTCCCGCTTCCTCTTCCCCAATTCATGAAGGAGAATTACCGCTTAGGTACATAAAAAAGACACGTATTTCGAGGAAGGCGCAATATAGTAATTCCTCGATTTATTATTATTTTTTGTATTGTTTTTTCGTTACATTGTATAGTGAGTAATAGTGTGATTGTTGGCAGCAATCAGGCAGCAAGTTATACTGATAATTTTGTAATCTTTGTAACAAATGATGTCAAACTTGATACTTAAATATCTCCTTAATGGAATACAATTTTTGAATTATTTCTTTAACCTTTTGTTTCTTTATAAGTCCTCTTTTATATAAGATAGACTTGCATGACCCTGAATAAACCTTTAATCACTCCAATCTTAAAAAAGGGGGCAGCAAATGCGAAAAGGATATTTTAGGAGGACAGTGATGAGCATAATAGCCGCCCCTCCAAGAAAACGTGGTATAAAGAGAGGCAGACGTGGGCAGGTGGGAGGTTTAATAAAGAGGGGAGAAAGGTGAACGTGTTTAATTGGGTTTGGGCTTGTAGGGGGAACAAACCCCCAAAGCTTCAAATCTAGACACGACCTTATGTGTGAAGAAATGCAGAATGGGTGGGGTACAGAAAGATGGGTTGGGGGCAGAAGTATAAAATAATGCAGCTTGACATGTACTTTGCATAAAATGGATTAAAGTATCTTATAAATTGCTGAAGTTCCTGACCTAATCTTTTTTTAGAAGGATTTGCTAATGTATTGACAAGTGGTTTAGACTAGAATTGGGGAAGGTATTACATCTACTTCTGTGTGTGTGTGTGGGGAAGAAAAGGGGAGGGGGGGAATAGTATACATTTAAGTATAACATAGGCCTACATATCTCTGTAGCGCATACTTTGTTGTTATATGAATATAAAGCTAGGAGTTCAAGTATTAAATCATTTACAAGAAGCACCTGTTGCTAAGCAAATATACCCTTAGCAACTAAGATTGATAAAGTTAAACTTGATTGAATTTAATATGAAGGACAAAATAGTTGCTGGCTTTTTGAGGGTTTGTTACTCTGCAAATAATAAACACTTTTAAGATTCCTTTGTATATCAAAAGTAGGTTGCTAAGCATATGTTTTGGCATAGAAACCAAAATCATAATTGTAGGTATTTTGTGCATTCAAAAGACATTTTCAAAAAAATGCGTTCATTTACCTTACTTCAAATGAATTAAGAGAGCTGTCTGCATTACAAACAATCACATTCATTTCAAAATATCTTTACAAGCAGCTTCTTGCTAAGAAAATTAACCTTTCCAGGTTTCCAAATAGGCCACGCCCACCATAGCAACGCGGTAACTATGTGGAACAAACAAACCTCAAATCTGCAATCGTGCATTACCAATGCGTTGACATTTAGATTTTTGCGAGACCTGCCGCAAGCTTTGATTCATTTATGGCACTTCTCCGGATCTTTAGAGTTTTTAGCAAAAGGGATAAACAAAATTCAGTTTGCTAACTGCTCTGGGTAACAGCAATTAGATTTACAAAGCCCGCAGCGGACTCGTAAGCACAATTTTTGTTCACCATTTTGCCGTCACTCAGTCTGTGTGTGCAGAAATTTGTTTTGTATAGTAAGTTGCATTAATTATACGAGTGCGCGCCGTTAGCTAGCTGTACTGCACCAGTATCGCGAAGGATGTTTGCCGCAGCTAGTTACGCAGATTTTGTTGCTAGGCAAATTCGTGTTAATCATTAAACCCATAAAGGTTAATTTGCCCTTAGCAATCAAAATGAATGTTTTTTAATGTTTTCTCCCATTTTAATTAATGTGAAACTTTCAAACGTGGGAACATGCAAATCCTGTTTTGTAATGGTATTTCAAATCTAACTATGAAGGTATGAAGTATTCCCTGATGGAACGAAAGAAAACAAGCTTATGGGCTACACTGATCTAACCCTTTAAGACGACCCAAATATGACAACATAGTCTCATTGTAAAGTAAATTTATACTTACCAATTAAACATCATAGTTATAGTTCGATATCTCAGATTTTTAGTTCGAAATAAATCAGCTATTCTTCCCTTTTCAAACCTGGAGCTGTCCTATATTTTAAGGGAAAATAGAGAAATTAAGTATTAGAATATAAATTGAGACAATCAAAGTGTAACATTATAAAATTGACCTTAACGGACTACGAACATCTATAAGTAAAAGAGCATGGAATTCTGAGTAAAACGTTCTTACAATTTGTAAAAAGCTTCTTTAGTTTTCAAGTTATGACTAAACAAAGTTTCAAGATTTGATAGTTTGTCCGGAATTTGTGATATGCACTGTAATAAGAGAAACACATCTAAAACATTTCCGATGTAATTTTTTGAAATCTATACTTCAAATTCAGCTACTTGTGAATTTCAGAATGTCTGTTCTAGATGACATGATGGTTCGGGATATGACCAAATTCTGAAAACATTTTCCCGAAACATGCTATATTTCAAACAACATTGACAGAGGAATAAAAAACAACAACAAGGTTTTACAAAAGGTGATGAAAGATCCTTCCCCTTTTGATGTCACATATTATTGCGTAATAATAGGTAAAAAATTAAAAATGATGTAAATTGGTCAGTTTTTAATCAATTTTAATGTAAGTTTTTGCTGTTTTAATGGTGTAAATCATTTTTCAAACCAATTAAGCCCATGTTGCCTCCAGCTGTTCATACTTCTTTAAAGATATAACAATATCGAATGATAGAGGTAAACAATAGCTGAATTGTACTAAAATATATTGGAAATAATTTAAGCTTAGTCGTGATGGGCTGATGAGTGTTGGTATTCTGCGATGTAAATCTTTTTTGTATTTAAATGTCCCTCCAAATCCTTTGAAGGTGTGAAGCTAATCTTAATTGAAATTCTCTACCTGTTTACCATATTCACAATCAAATTCTACAAAAATAATACTTTCTCATTATTTTCATTGACTGAAGTTTAGAAAAGAAATTTAAAGAAAGAATTACACACAAAATTTGAGTTACCTTCCAGTCATTTCTCACACGAAATTTTTTTACTGAAAATTCCTTAAACTTTGATCAGCCATTATTAATATTATTACACAGACTGACGGAAAGAGCAATTTTCAAAATGAAAAAGACCGAAATTTAGAACCTGAGAAAAGGTTTTGCTTAGCATGTCATGTGATTGTTCCCGTAATCTGCCTACAGGTCTAAATTCAAATTTTAAATTGTCTTTAAAATCATATATTTAAAGCTCAGGATCTTATCACAAAACATAAACTACTCATGGGATATTTGAATCATGATTATCAGATTATGCAGTGCGAGAAAGAAAATTTGAGAAAAGGGCTATTCATTTCATATTATCTGATTATAGCAAGTGATTTTTGATGCATCCTGCGTTTTCTACTAAGGAAAAAAAAAAACACGTTCTAATATTTTTCTCGTGAATCATTTTGAATTGCATTAACATGATTTGTAGAATGCTAGCCTACTATTATCTTATTATGTGTTTGTGTTAATAAAACCAAATTTTATAGGATAGCTAAGAATATCGTTATTTAAACGACATGCGCATGTCTCAATTTCCCGAATTCTTGCAATCTGAGGTCGGTTTTTTCTTGTACTTATTTATAAATTGTTTTAGTGGGACTGGGATGGGAAGGGGGGGGGGGGATGGGGGAGGAGGAACCGGACTGTTCGTAATTTTGTGTCATGAAAGCTATCATGTGTTTGAGGATGTCCAATCACGTGGTTGTCGTCCTTAGATTATCAAAAAAGATGCAAACATACCATCTCGGATTTAGATATCTCTTCCATAAAATTTGGCGGGAGCTCCTTTTTGTTTACTTCTGCTGCTTTCTTGATGATTTCTTCTGCCTCACTTAGTCGTTGTTGTGCAATTAGCCAGCGTGGAGATTCTGGAGTGTTTCTGTAAATAGGACCACAGATATGTTTATTGACAATACTGTAATAAGAAATTTTGTTAGCGCGAGATTCTTTTTCTCAAGTAGTACTTAACCAGTGGCGGTGCTAAGAGGAGGGGCATTTCCCACGATACCGCTGCCCCACTCATCCACACGATAGGCCTATTCCTTATCCCCACTTTCCCTATTTTTCACGGTGTCCGATATATAGATCTTTGCCCCCTTCTCCTCCAATCTACCCCCACTTGAGACAAAGTTGTCCTTCTCTCGCCCCGGAATCAAAATCTTGGCGCTGCCAGTGTGTATAACCCCAGCATACACGTTACAAAACGACAAGCACTCAATATTAAAAGATAACAGATGGTAATGTTAAGAAAGCCAGTGTAAATAAAAATATATTATTACGTTTGTCTATCACATATTATCATTATTTATCTTATCACATATGTAATCTATAAAGCCTATATTACACATCATGATTATTTTTATTATTCTTATCAAAAAATATACATCATCATGATTATTTTCTTCTCACACTCGGCATTATTTTTATTACAAAAAAAAGTATGCAATATTAACCATTATTGTTCAATCACCACATTATTACCGCTTCTATTATTTCATCTTTATTCATTCTATTCCATACCATTATTATTCGTCCTAAGACGCAACATAATTATTTTCATTATATCTATAAGATTTTACATATCATTCAATAATATTTTTTTATCTCGACAATATCAATTCCACCACAAAGGAAAATCTCAAATAATACCATTAATGCCCAATCATCAGATCATTACCGGTTCTATTCTTTCACCTTTATCAGTTTATTCTTTCTATTACATACAGGGGTGTAGGAAGCTTTCGAAAAGTGTCTGTGTGTGAAAGGGAGGAAGGGGGGGGGGCGATCTCTTAAAGGCACTTTTCAAGTTATATGCATTTTCCCCATCCCGATCTGTAGATAAATATAAGTGAGCCCAAAACAAAACGTAAAGTAAAAGGGGCACTTCATTTTTAGAAAGGGGCACTTTTCCAATGGAGACACATTCCTCCCGTACATGAGACTGACAAATGTCACCAGTTCCTACTATTGATACAGTAATTGAAGGGCACCTTTCATTTTTAAAAGGGGAACCTTTGTCATTTTTCAGGAAAGTGAAGGGAGTGTCCCCTTTTCCTACACCTATGATTACGTACCATCATTATTCGTCCATCATCCTTATTTTCATTATTCTTACCACATATACATATCTCTCATTATTATTTTCATTTACTTTTAATTAGAACTTGATTTTGTTCTCATGGTGTAGCACAGTAGGCCTATGACAAACACAAAGGAAAGCAAAGCTATACAGCGTAGATATGTCTGAGTATTGTGCAGATTACAAAGCTTAAGCAGAACTGGTATGCATAGATAAAATAGTCCATATTTGCCATTCATCAAAAGAGTGTACAGCCTATCTACCACGAAGAGCTACATTATACTTTTATATGCAGTGATACGTTTTGATAAGGGAAGCAGGTAGCTCGTACATTTTGATCAAGGTGGTGGTAGCCCAGTCGGCTGAGCGTATGACTGAGATGCTGGAGGTACCAGGTTCGAGTCCAACGGCGATTTAACTAGAGATATGCAAAACGATATGCGCTGACATCAAGCGCATATGTTTATCTTCTGCATCACACCTTTTCCCCACCTGCCCACACGACCTTTGTTAAAAGAGGCCAAGTGTTCGATCCAACGGCGATTTAACCACAGATATGCAAAACGATGTACGCTGACATCAAGCGCAGAGGTTTGTCTTCTGCATCACACCTTCTCCCCACCCGACCTTTGTGAAAAGTGGCCAATGGTACGCAGTAATACGTTTTGATAAGGAAGGCAAGTAGCTTAGTCGCCTGCGCATACGGCTGAGATGCTGGGCGTCCCAGGTTCAAGTCCAACGGCGATTTAACCAGCGATTTTTCCACAGATATGCAGAACGATATACTATGACATCAAGCGCAGAGGTTTGTCTTTTACATCACACCATCTCCCCAACCCGACTTTTCTGAAAAGTCGACAATGGTTGGCTGGCGCTTACCGTCCTTTGGAGGGGATGTAAAGCCGTCGGTCCCGGTGGTAGGAGTTTCACCCCCTGCCTGATTCTTTGAACACTTCTCGAAGAGAGCAAGGTGTTAATCCGGTCTTCATCCACTTTTCATCCTGACAAATTCATTGGGTACAAACTGAAAACAAGTCATTGTGACTTACATGTGCTTTCCCTAGCATATGCCTAAAAGTGAAATACAAAATAAAACGAAGTAACGAAGTAGCGTTGACAGTCGGAAGTGTTGACAGAAATTTACATTTGTTAAGAAAATATTCAGCTAATAAAGGAATGAAATGAATAACCTACTTCATCAAAATGAATACCAAATAAAATAGATTTGATATTCTTATTTGAAATTTGTCTTTTGTTGAATCAAACATTTACAATTATTCCAAAGTTGCGAAGAAACATGCCAGAAATAAAATGGGATGTTGAATAGATTCGCATTTTACAAAAAGGTGCACATGTTATAATCTAATAAGGTAATCGTCTTGAGAAAATCGTTACAGCTGAAGATACGATTATTTATTCTATACTATAACCATTGTAAATTTGTATCATTGTCAGTCACAAAAGGTCTCATATTAATACTTTCCCACATAGTTTTAGTAATTAAACAATTCAACTTCTCATTCCATTTAGAACGGCAAGATTCACATACCATTTTTTCCATTCATGAGGATACCAATTGTTTTGATTTTCTTTGACACCAGAAACCACTTGATTTGATTGTCTGAATGTCTATTCAGGGCATAAATTCATTGTTCAGCACATTCAACCAATTATTGACAGATAAGACATATCTGTGGCCCCTTCATCTGTGGCCTTCCTCTGTTCCAATATGTCCCAAATTTAATCACTTCTTTCATAAGCAGTAACAAAACCACACACCACATTTAGTCAAAATTTATTCTTCTGTTCTTGAGATGTTAATGATAGACAATACGCTATAAAACATCCCCACCCCTCCATTTCTGCTCTTTCCCTCTTCCAATATGTCCTGAAATCAAAGGCTTTACCAGGTTTTTAATACTATCATCATTATTATTATCGTCTTAGTTGTCGTCATCGTCATCGTCATCGTCATTATAATTATCATCATCATCATCATCATCATCATTATCATCATTATTATTATTATATTTATTATTATTATATTATTATTATTATGTTTAATATTATTATATTTATCATTATTACTATTAATATTATTATTATCATTATTATCATTATTATTATTATTATTATTATTATTATTATTATTATTATTATTATTATTATTATTATTATTATTATTATTATTATTATTATTTTATTATTATTATTATTATTATTATTATTATTATTATTATTATTATTATTATTATTATTATTATTATTATTATTATTATTATTATTATTATCATTATTATTATTATTGTTATCATTGTTATTATTATTATTATTACTATTATCATTATTATTACTATTATTATTGTTTTTAACATTGTATTATTATTATTATTAAAACAAGATTTTTATTTTTAATATATTTTTTAATATATATTTTTATATATATATATATATATATATATATATATATATATATATATATATATATATATATATATATATATATATATATATATATATATATATATATATATATATATATATATATATATATATATATATATATATATATATATATATATATATATATATATATATATATATATATATATATATATATATATATATATATATATATATATATATATATATATATATATATATATATATATATATATATATATATATATATATATATATATATATATATATATATATATATATATATATATATATATATATACCTTTTTTTTTGGGGGGGAATGGGGAAAGGGGGCGGGCGGGAAGGGGGCGACCGCCTCCTCCATCGCCCCCTTGGTTACGCGCCTGCCCAAAATTTTACTCAATTCTTCCTTAAGTAGTACCAAAATCACCTTGATTCTTGAGATATATTGATGATAAACAGATAAAACGGACAAATGCAGTCAAAAACAGAACCGCCTTTAAGTCGTTGACGGAGGTAATAAATGTGCTGAGATTCATCAAGGTACACAACATGATGCAATGTTTAAATGAAATGTCATTATTTGAAGGGTATATGGTAGCCATGAAATGAACTTTGTTTAAAAGAAAGGTATCGTCCCGTAAAAACATTTAGAAGTGAACGCCGCCATGCTGATGATGCCACTTCCGGTTGTCATGTTTGGCTATTGATCGCAAGAAATATGCGATGTTATCGATCACACATCCGCCGGACTGAATATAGGAGCCCGCATGTGTCATAGGTAACATCCCAGATTTCTCGTAATCAATAAAAAAATGAAAACCGGAAGTGACGTTTCAATCACGGTGGCGTTTACTTATGAATTCATATACGAAACGATACCGTCATGGCTAGCGACCTAAAGCCTTTCAAACAGTGCTTTAGCAGGTGCAATGGCAAATTGGATGCTTGGTTTGATTAAAAAAAAAAATCTTGGAAGAGAGGTTGTTCTTAAGTTGTATAAGTTGATACTCAGGCCTCACCTTGAGTATGCTATCCAGGCTTGGAATACCTTATATGAGAAGAATAAGTTTATTTTGGGCTGGTTCAGCGAAGAGCCACTAGACTTATTCCTGAAGTAAGAAATCTCTCTTATAAATCTAGGTCAGGTAGGTTGCGAATTCTTGGTTTGACCACGATTGATGTGAGAAGAGTATATGTCTATATGATTCAGGTTTTTAAATTCCTAATTGGTAGTGATGCTTTGACTTCCTCTTATTTCTTGCATATTTCAGCTTATACTTATGTGACACGTGGTAACAGTTTCAAATTGACCAGAGTTTTAACGGATTGATTATTTGGCGTTTTAGCGTTTTGCAAAGAGATGTTAATGATTGAATGATTTGTCAGAGCTGCAGAGTGGGTGGTTAGCGCCAATTCTGTTCATAATTTCAAAGTCAACATGGATTTGATTTTACTTACTTTTACTAACTGTCTTTGATATAGTGCATTTTTTCTGTATTTTTCTTTTGTGGTGGTGGTAGTGGTGTTAATTTAGGGCTTTTTATGCCTAACCCTCTTAGCCCGTCATCTCGGTATGTTATAAAGATCATCTTTAATCTTTCTTTCACGTACCATCATTATCAATTCAATCACATACCATCATTATTGATCCTATCATACATTATCATTATTCAAATTATTCTGTTCTGAATAATTCTTATATTCAAGTCAGTCAGTTACGTAGTGGAGGCAATCAGTGTCCTTGATAATAAATGGATTTTTTAGGGACCATTTGTGGCCCATGCACAAGACAAATATAATAAAAAAGAATTAGGGTGACTTTGGGGCCCTGGAAGTTGATTTATAATTGTCCCTTACATTAGAAATATCATCAGTATTATTAATATTACACATCACTCATCACGCACACATAAAACCATTCACACACACTCACACCCACGACCACACACATCATCATTTGTTTTATTACAAATCGACATTAACATTTTATCCCCCTTCCAGTAGTGGAATAAGGGTCATTTTGGGAAGAGAGGTCCTCTTTATGGAAAAGAATTAATCATAGTCTTGAAGAAATAAATGAACCGCAAATTGCAGCACGATGTTTTTAGGTGCATTGGAAACTTCCCATTCCATATATATATATATATATATATATATATATATATATATATATATATATATATATATATATATATATATATATATATATATATATATATATATATATATATATATATATATATATATATATATATATATATATATATATATATATATATATATATATATATATATATATATATATATATATATATATATATATATATATATATATATATATATATATATATATATATATATATATATATATATATATATATATATATATATATGTATATATATATATATATATATATATATATATATATATATATATATATATATATATATAATATATATATATATATATATATATATTAAGATCTTTATAAGTACTATTAAATACATATTAAAATCTTTTATAAGTACTCACGGAATAATGAAAAGGAAGAGAAACAGCGGCAGTGTCATCACGAGTTGAAGCGTCCTCCAGTCACGTATAAAATAGGCGAGCACGGACAAAATTACGTAGCCTAAACCGAAGTTCACTTGTATGATTATGCCTGCTAAGACTCGCTTAGATGGGCCTACTAGTTCTGTAGCTGTAAAGAAAATGCAGTGCAGTTTTATAAACACATGAAGCTTATTGGTATAAAGAAATATTGATTATTTTACTTCAACTTCCAAACTTTCATGTTTGCCTGTCCCATACAAATGTCGTTTAATTTTTGACTTTGCGTGCTCCACAAACCATTCAGATTTGCGCCGTAGACCGTTCAGCTTCATTCAGCTTTGCGGTGTTCCGCAAAAAGTTCAGCTGTATTCATCTTTGCAGTGCTCCGCAAAATGTTCAGCTTTGCGGTGGTCTGCAAACCGTTTAGCTTTGCGATGCTTCCATAAGCCATTCAGCTTTGTGGTGCCCCGTAAACCGTTCAGTTTTGCGGTGCTCCGTAAACTATTCAGCTTTTGCGGTGCGCCGCAACTGTTCAGTTTTGCGATGCTTCATAAAGCATTCAGCTTTGCGGTGCTCCATCAACCGTTGTAAACCGTTCAGCTTTACGGTGCTCCGCGAACAGTTCAGCTTTGCGGTGCTCCAAAAACTGTTCACACTTTGTGGTGCTCCGAAACCGTTCAGCTTTGCGGTTCTCCGTAAACCGTTCAGCAATGCGGTGCTCAATCTGCAAACCGTTCAGTTGTGCGGTGCTCCGCCAACCATTTAGCTTTCCGGTGCTTCGCTAACCGTTCAGCTCCGTGGTGCTCCGCAAGAAACAGTTCAGTTCCGCGGTGCTGTGGTGCTCCGTAAACAGTTTAGCTTTGCGGTGCTGTGGTGCTCCGCAAACCGTTCAGCTTTGTAGTACTCCTTAAACCGTTCAGATTTGTGGTACTCAGCCCGCAAACCGTTCAGTTTTGCGGTGCTCTATAAACTATTCAGCTTTGTGGTGCCCCGCAAACCGTTCAGCTTTGCGGTGCTTCGTAAACCGTTCAGCTAGGTAGTGCTCCGCAAACAGTTGGGCTTTGCTGTGCTGTGGTGCTCCGCAAACCATTCAGCTTTGTAGTGCGCCGCAAGCCGTTCAGATGTGCGTTACTCAGTCCACAAACCATTCAGTCTTGCGGTGCTCCATAACCTGTTCAGCTTTTTGGTGCTCGGTAAACCATTCAGCTTTGCGGTGCTCCGCAAACCGTTCAGCTTTGCGGTTCTCCGCAAACCATCCAGCTCTGTAGTGCTCCGCAAACCGTTCAGCTTTAGAGTGCTCCGTAAACCGTTCATCTTTCCGGGAATGGGGAGGACGGGAAGGGGGATGGGGGGGGAGCTTCATACTAAAAGTGGTAGGAGTGTGCATCCCAACAACCGAAAAACATACACGCAGTGTGGCAAATTTTTGGTAACTGCAGTATGAAATTATACAATTTTGATATCAGCAGTATGAAAGAAGTCATTTTGATACCTGACAGTAGTTAACTTTTATACCTGCAGTATGACAGTTCATTTTGATACCTGCAGTATAACAGTAGTTCAATTTGATACCTGCAGTATGACAGTAGTTCATTTTCATGAGTCTTTTTTATTAAATGAAACGTGCAGTCCTGTCTTGAATTTGATACACTGTGTATGATATTGCTGTAAGTGGAAACAATGTTACTTACAAATAGATGTAGATGAATATGGCACAAACATTTATTATAAGTTTAACATATTAAAATGCATGCTATACGATTACCCTTTGATAAAATCATAGTACTAGAAAGACTTAAAAAGGGAAAACATTACTAGTAAAAATACATTGCACCTACTGCCAGTACAGTAACCATGTGTGGAATACCTTTGATGTGGATCATAAATTATAAAAGCACCTTGAGCTGATTTGCTAAATGAGTTCATCTTAATTCTATATAAAATTAATAACATGCTGATCTCAATTTAGATATATCACTGATGCCATAAACTGTCAAATCAATACAGCAACCTCTATGTTAATGTTACTTGAACTTGGAAGTCAATAAAAACTTGCTGACAATAAAGATCACCTTAATTATGCAACTAGGCATCTTGATTAGAAGTAGGATATTGCCTGATGAAATGTTGCATAGGAATGTACTTTGCATATGAATATTATATATAATAATTTTACCAAAAAGAAGAAAATGAATTTATAAGGCACAGTATCTCACAAGGCGGTCGTTGCTTTTAGTTACAACTGGCAAAAGATAAATGATATAGACAGATAATACTTCTTCAAAATCTTCAATTTTTCTTCTTTGAAAAACGATTTGGTATTGCAGGTACAAATGTACAAATGTATGTCTTTATAGTTTCAAAGGATAATTATATACTATTCACACATGACAAGTTACATCCCAATAGCATATTACCATCACAAACCTGAAACATCTTGTTTATACCAGTCTAGTGGTATGATAAATGAATTCAGCTACACAGTGATAAAATATTCCAATATCACAGTCTACGCTGAATGCAAAATATATGACGTACACAAAGTCTATCATGCTACTCTTGGAAAAGACAATAAAAATAAAAAGAGTACATCCACAATGGCAATTTTATGACATAGTAAATTTATTATGTTGCTGTACAATTGTAACTGTAGGGCGGTTATTCCAGATATCACTTCCAATTCGTAGCAAGGTGCTTGGTAACAGTTGCATCATGTATTAAATAATATCTCTCATCTGGAAAAGTATTTTTAATTATTCTAACTCATAGGTTGTAAAATAAAAAACAGATTGCATTTAATGACAAGGTATAGTTGTGCACCACGTTGTAAATATTGGCAATTCAAGTGAGATTGAATTCTGCAAGTTACTGGAATTATTCTGATATAATAATTATAGAAATAATATCCAAATCATAGGCAAGTTGTTTGGTTTATATCATAAAAGCTTCAGCAGATAAAATGTTCATTACTTAATCACATTTTAAAAGTTTGATAACAGCATGCAATATATGATATAACAAAATATTCCCAAATAAGATGGAATACAAATCCATATAATACATATCAGGTGACAAGTATCTAATCTGAAGTCACACAGAATGCCATTAACATGTCCTCGAACATGTCGTGTTTGCAACTGAAGAAAATTTTCATTCATTTTGACCAGGAGTTGCTTAATGATTCCATAATTGAATTATAAATATTTCTTCACTTTCAATTCTCAACAGAACTCAAACAAGTTTGACAGTTCATGAACATTATTTGGAACGTTGTTTACATTAGTATTGCACTGGAACATAATTATCCATATCTGGTAGCTATATTGCATACTAATCTTATTGTACTATTGCATTATAACTCTGTTTATCTATCCTAGTTTCATCCCTTTCTCCTCCCTGTCAAAAAAGGCATAGTCTTTATACAGCTCCAAATGGTTGGCATTAGATGTAACGACTGTCTTCTCAGTAGGTTTTTACTGCTGTCGTTGACGAACACTGACCAGTCTAAAAATAAGATAAAAAACAAAAGAATCGTTTTTTTGTCCTGTCAGGCCATTGCATACTCTGTCACATTCTGCAAAATGGCTCCAGCATTTCACCAAGAGCAAATACCTCAGGAAATACTCATGCCATTTTATAGTCTGTTCGTTCAGCTGTAATGTTTTGCAGATTGGCCTTAGTTGTTGGCTAGTTGTAATGTTTGAAACCCGCAATGAGAATTCATAACACCTGTTGTCTACATGACAACAACAAACAAATTGCAAGAAAACAATTAATCAATCGTTAAAAAGATTATTGTGATGTGTTTTGAATCTGAAAGACTTTAATGGTACACATAATGCCCAATCAAGAACAGAGAACAGACTTAAAAATCCCTTACCTGTCATGGAAAAGTTGTGAATGTTCTTTTAAGATATTAACCAATGTCGATTTGTAAACTTGTGTTCCTTTGCCTGGTATAGTGATGATTGGCACGTAATGCACGCAGAAAAAAGGTTATGGTAGAACTTATGATGAGTAGTGAAGAGCCAAGGTTATTGGTAACAGTTCTAATGGTAATGCACAAAGAAGAAAGGTTATGCTTAAACTTATGACAAATAGTGAAGAGCCAAGGTTTAGGCCAATTCCAAATGATGAAGGATTTCTGTATTTTGTCAAGAAGGAGGATACCACATATGGAAAATACATCATCAGAGGAATTACTGATCGAGATTACATCCACAAACACAAAAAGCTGGTCAACCAAATTAGCCAATACATCTTTATGTATGTTTGTTGTGCTCCTGTTGCCATCTTCATCTTGCACCTGATGTCGAAGTGAATATCGTTTCTTGACGGATTTTAAGAATAAAATGGAGGAGCAGCTACTGCAAGTTCCACTGTCTGAGAGGGTGATCTTTGAGCATTCAGCACTTCGGAATGTGCCTGTAAAAGGAATGTCTGCGTGTCCTTTTCTGTAGTTTCCCTTTGTATGTGGTTCTGGCCACCTACTTTCTTTTTGTCATCAATGCCAATTTTGAGATCGTGAAGTAATAACCTAGGATTAACAGTAATGTTTTGCCCATTGGTAAGTTTATATTAAAACGCACTGGCGGAAAACCGGTGCATGGCGTACCTTCAGTTTGGCTCGAGCTTTGACCCTGGTCTGTGTACGCTAGATAGTTCTTTCCTACTGATAATGGCTTCGGCTAAGAAAAAAAGAGGCAATGTCATGGTAATTGGACAGGGATAATGATCGTTCCATGTGTTGTTTTGATTGTGTATGCTGTTCTGCGCATCCCAAACATCCATTGTGCGCAAGTGCAATACTTGATTTTGGGAAAAATCGACAATGTGCAACATCACCTTTTCTCAGGAAGGTTTTAGGATGTTTTTTGCTGATTGCAACACATTTTTTGTCCGCTAGACTTGAGGATATCACCAGGAAAATTGCTGTTTTGGTATGTTTCTTGAGATTCCCAAGATCGAGAGGAAGTTTTTTGTTAAGTTTTACTAAAGTTTGGCAGAAGGAACAGAAAATCACAAATAATGTATATTCTTTTTAGATGACTTATTTAATTCTTTCTCTGCTGCAGAGCGTATCATGTTGCCTGCTGGGTATATTTGTCAGTAAAATTGGTACTTGCTCCTTTTGTTCCTTGTCAAATGCTTGTTCTTGTTCATTGTCAACTGTATGTTCTTGTTCCATGTCAACTGTTTGTTCTTGTTTCTTGTCAACTGTTTCTTCTTGTTCTTTGGCAAATGTTTCTTCTTGTTCCATGTCAAGTGTTTGTTGTTGTTCCTTGTCAACTGTTTCTTCTTGTTCTTTGGCAAATGTTTCTTCTTGTTTCATGTCAACTGTTTTTTCTTTTTCCTTGTCAAATGTTCATTCTTGTTCCTTGTCAGCTGTTTCTTCTTGTTCTTTGTCAACTGTTACTTTTTTTTTCTTGGTGAATAATGCATCAGGTTTGATGGCTCTTTACTGGCCTCCTGGTTACGGCTATAGCTTTGCCCCAAGGTTTACGTACACCTTTTCCTTACCTTGTACATGTACACATTTCTCCTTTGGGGAACATCTAAAGCATCTCGCTATGATATACCCTTTGTAATATGCTGAATTGGAGGGTGACCACAATAGTCGCATCAAAGTCTCTTTTCTGCTTCGTATTCATCACTCACAGAACTGACAAGCACCTCTAAGAAATTCTCTTTTGTCCACACCCACGACAAAAATAATTGGGTACTTCACAACTTTAAGACATTGACAAATTGAAGAGCGATGAAATGACCACTGGCCAAACACTTTTGCAAATTGATGATAATGAAGTCTATGAAGACATACGGAAGCACTAAGGCTGTAAAGAGAGCAAGAAAAATAAACATTACTTACAGATACTTACAGGTCCTCTTCTGAGTGTTAGTTGTCAGCCACTGAACTCAGATCCTCATCTTCAATTGTTTAATTTCCAAGTGTCAGGTTGGCTTTAAAATTGATGAAAATGCCTTCATCTTTCCAGTAATTGTCTATCCTCCTATCTGATATTTGTAGGTTTTTAGAATTTATTACATTTTCTGGTAAACTGTTCCATGTGTTTATCATTCTATTTGGTGAACAAATTTTGACGTATCTTTTTGTTTGCTCTTATTTTGAAACTCATTTTTTGCTGTGACGTCTAGCTCTGTTATTGCTCTGGATGTAGAATAGTGGTGGTAACGCTGTGTCATAAATTCCTGATTAATTTATAAACTTCTATCATATCCTTTCTCTTTTGCCAATATAGCTAGTGTTGGTGGTTTAAGTGTTCGTGATTGGACTTCATAGGTTTTGTACTACGTTTCAGGTAATAGCTTTGTCGCTCTCCTCTGCACATTTTTATCTATGTGATATGTTTCATTTTATATGGATTACATACTGCGTTGGCATATTCAAGATGGGTTCGCATTAGAGCTTCATACAATAAGAGAAGTGTTTTCATCTAAGTATGTAAAAGATCGGCTGATCAAGCTCATGATACTGTTTGCCGAGTTGATTTTCTCATCCCTGTGCTCCTCAAAATTTAGCTGGCATTCTGACAGTCTATTTTAACTCAATATCTTTCTCTTGATCAGTGTATTTTGGTGTGACATTACAGAGTTCAAATTACATGATGATATCTATCTATTCCCAGTTGTTAGTATCTTAAATTTATTGGGGTGAAATCTTAACCATTTATTGACAAATGTTTGAGCTCAGCCATATCTTGTAGTAAAATTTCTATGTCGTTTACTGAGTTAATATCGTTGAAAACATTAGTATCATCTGTGAACATGTAGCAATCTGATTGGATATTGTCCGGCAGATCGCTAAGTTCGTTTATTATAATCAGAATCAGTCCTAGTACGCTTCATTGTGGAATTCCACTTGTAACATACGTCCATTATGAGATGCTATCTCATCCCTACTCTCACTCTTTGACCTCTATTGATAAAAATATTCTTATCCAGTTGACAATATTTTCAAAGATACTATAACAAGAAAGCTTGTGAATTTTGTCGAACACCTCCATGAAATATAAATAAATACAGTCCAAACTTCCTCCTTTACCCATTAATTTAGTCCATTTTTTGAGTACGTATAACAATTGTAATGTCGTAAATCTTCCAGAAATGAAGCTAAATTGCTTTAGTAAAAATAACGCATTTTTCTTCATGTGGTCGACTATTTGATCCCTAATAAACTTCTCCATACCTTTACATAGCATGCATGTAAGACTAACAGGTCTATAGTATACTTGTCATAAGTAGTTTCATAGCGTGATGTTTTTCCCTCATTTTCAGCCATTCCGGGGTGTGGATTTTTTATTTTTTTTGCTCATATCATTACAAATCGGACAATAATTAGATTTCTGGGAGTTTTCAGTTGAGGTATGACATGTGCAATTTTTGTCGCAACCACAAAAAATATGTGTTTCTTCTATTGACCGTAACGATTGTACCCCTATGGATTTTATTTTGAGTGAGCCCTATAGGCCAGAGCCTGACTCCACGAGAGTGTGTCACAAATCAACAAAACAAAATTAAAATACAAACACATGAATTAAATTGTCCGTATAGAATACTCAACCCCTGCCAATAGAGTTTGATAACTTTGTAGCGAAAATGTCCAGGCAAATACTGGCATGTTCTTTTAAGTATGATAAAAGGCCTAGGCCCTAAATGATTATAAATTAAAAGTGTCCCACAAGTGACCCTACAAATGTTATGATTACAGAGTTGAAAAAATACATAAAAATCACTAAAAATCATTTATACAACTTGGTGAGGCTTACTTAAATGTGGAGAGTACCACAGTATGCTATAATATCTCTAACGTTACTAGCCGATGGCGAGAAAGCAAGTGGTTTTTCCAACCCTGTATCATAATTGTGGGTATACTTTGTTAAGTTATTTGGAAATATATAAACAGATTACTGTTAAACATCAGAATTAACCTAATTATAAGCTTTGGTTAAGTAGTATACTAGTAGCCTTACAAAGATTTTCAAAACAGAAATTTCGTAAACAGTGTTAATAGTAGCCTAACGTTCAGTTAGGCCTAGCTTGAAAAACAAAACAAAAAAAACAAATAATTATACATAAAGAAGCGTAAAAATGTTTCCCAATACACTCAAATACTAAGCAACTACTTCCGATTGGATACCAGAATACGGGCCAGGCCCCGAAATAAGTTAAACGAAAAGCAAAAAATAAACTTATTTACAAACTGTGTGTTTAGAATATACCAATTTCATGAAAATTGACATCAGACCGGAATCAAACAAAACATCAACTGCCAGTACTTTCTAAATACTTCTCACATGAAGTTATTATTATCAATACTTACTTTTAAATTGCAACCAATATTTTTCTGAATAATTTTTGATGGATTTTCCAGCCCGGTGAGGCGATTGAGGTCGGCTTGATTGTTTGGGTTTCTTTCTCTTTCTTCAGCTTGAAAGCGAAGATGTACGTGTCTAATACAGTGTTGGACTGATGCCTAACTTAACTCCAGCAAGTTCGATTGGGTTTGTGCTTCGGCTTTATACATTGCCGGTTTCAAATATTTAGAATCTCGTTAGAATCTTACACGGTTCACCAACTTAAGTATGTATCAAACTGGGATATAATACACAGGATTGACAGGAAATTAACCGGAATAATAACAGAAAACCAAAATAGTTATTAAAAAAAGTTTTAAATAAGGCAACACCCAATGAACACACAAGGCTATTGTTGTGTTATTGAAAGAGGGTGAAAGTGGGGGGGGGGGGAGGAAGGGGGGGGATGTAGACAGCACTTCGAAAATATCATTAAAAATGGCAACAGCAGTGCGAAATTAACGAATATTAACAGCAGTACGAAGCATTTTTGGGGAGCTGCACTACGAAAATGATGAAAAAAGACACCTGCTCGGACGGCATATATATATATATATATATATATATATATATATATATATATATATATATATATATATATATATATATATATATATATATATATATATATATATATATATATATATATATATATATATATATATATATATATATATATATATATATATATATATATATATATATATATATATATATATATATATATATATATATATATATATATATATATATATATATATATATATATATATATTATATATATATATATAACACTCACATATGGAAATGCTCTCCCTCACCCCCCCCCTCCCTTTACCCCGTTCGTCTTAAGGGCGCTCCGTAAACCGTTCGGCTTTGCGCCGCAAACCGTTCTGACAACCTGCTAGTTCGTCATCATCACATCAGTTTTACCTGTATTTAGTTAGTTGTTTCATATATTTGCCTTAAAACGTTCCATATAAAGATATATGTTACCCATGACAAACGCAATGACGAAAATTCCAAGATCTCCAATTCCCACCAAAAATCTAAGAGCTGCGTATATCCAATAGTTAGGTGTAAAGACTATTGCCAAGCCTGGGAGGGTGCATACCATTAGCGCGATGAAGAAGCTGTAGCGGCGGCCAATTCTATAAAGAGAGAAAAACCCGGATGTAAGCTTAGAGATACACCGGAATGAAGAGATGTATAATCATTCAAAAGAAATCAATTTTAAACAGAATAGTCTTTAAATTACAACATAAGCACCTGTAGTGTTGTGGCTTTTTAAAATTTGAAGAATTTTTGATGCAAATGCTGTGATGTTAGAAAGAGAAAACGGTTTAAAATTTTGAATGTAATTCTTTTAATTGTTCTCCTCAATTCTGAAATTTCAGACCCAGCTATAAATTTGATCAAAGTTCATGGAGATTAACAATATCTAAGTTATATGCAACTTCTTCTATTCAAATATAACGTTCAGATTTATATTGGTGAAGAATAGAAAATAGAATAGGAAAATAGAAACTATACTGACCATATTTAGGGACTGAATAGCAATAAGACTGCAAGTTAACACAATCTAGTTTGCAAGATCTATTGGTCCAATGGACAGTCCTTGAATCTTAGGTTTCCGTTGGGCAGTCAATTATTAAAAGATTAGTTCAGTGGTCAAGCATGTTTATACTATATGAAAGAGGACTTCAAAAGAAACAAAATTGTGAAGAAAGCCTTACAAAAATTTATTCCGTTAAGGAAATATTTAAGTTTAAAGTTTGGTATTATTTGTGTAGAAACGACTAAAATCATATTAGATCTGATGTCATAGCCTCAGATTCCTCAAAGTCTTAATGTATTGTATATATATATTTTGTCTTGCAAGTTTGGGGCTTAAACACAATGGGATGAGTCAAAAAAGTAGTCAAACTGAATCTAGGAAGGGTATTTTTAATATACTACCTGAAGAAATTTTGAGGAAAAATAATTTAAATAGTGAAAGAATTAAATACATTTTTTTTTAAATACATAAAGACTTTGAGGAATCTGATGCTGTGATATCATAACTAGTCTTATTTCAGTCGTTTCTATATAAATAATACAAAGCTTTAAAGTTGAATATCTCCTTAACTGAAAGTCCGGTAGCATGCCTATTATTGGGATCATAAATGTTCCTATTAATGGAAACATTTTGCTACATGGAAGTCGCCATTTTGTAATATTTCCCATGATCTTTTGCTATCCTAACGTTAAAGGCTTATGCAATGTTACATTTTTCAAACTTAAAATTCGTCTGGGAAAACTATCTTTGCTAGTGGAAGCTTAAACTTATAAAAATACCTCATTACTGTCATGGCTACAATTTTTTCACGCCGCTTTCGAAATATTAGATTAAATAGACAATAGAACTAGGCTTTTAGGCGCGAAACGGCCAGTTTGAAAATTCAAATGTTTTTCAACACAATGGTTTTAAATATTTCAAGTACATAAATTAGAAACTATGACATTTTATTGCAACATCTGAACAATATGGCTGCACGACTTCGATATTCTCGTGTTATAAATGTTCCTATTAATAGGCATGCTTCCGGACTTACTGAATATTATTTTTGAATGCTTAATTCCCATTTTGTTTCTTTTCAAGTCCTCTTTTCTATAAGATGGACTTCTTTGACCACTGAACTAATCCTTTAATCGATCTTATTGAAACAGTTGCTATTATGCATAATTTGGCATATTTTTTACAATTTAGTTTTTGCTACCAGTCTACAATATTTATTGAAGGAATCTCGCCCCATAAAATTGCTTGACACGTCACTAAATACGTCATTAGGGACGTCATTGACGACGGTTACTGATTGGCTTGGGAGGAAGTTATTGTGAGAATATTTCGACCATTTTCGACAACTTTTATCAAAGACTGAAAAAGACATTTTTATGGGTAAATATTAGAATAATCTGGTGGGTGCAGGGGACCTAGTGGATCGTAGCCCCACTTCCTTTGAGTGTGTTAATAAATGTTGTGAACTTACGAGTCAGATAACTTTCCAAAGATGAAGCAACCAAAAAGAATACCAAGGAAATATATGGACACCGCATAATCCGCCAGGTTACTACGGGAGCAGACAAGGTCAAACTGTTAGGAAAACAAGCAAATTGTAACAAAAAATTACCATGCTCAATGGGCCCCCAATTTTTTTGCTCGGGCCCATTGCGGTTACCCACCTGTCCCACCCTATTGTTATGCAACAGCCGCAATCACTTCCTCTACTTTCTCTTTAGATGTATCCAAAAGTTTGACATTGACCTAGCTTCTCGAAAATGATTCCAAATAAAGGTCATATTTCTGATCTTTTTTAACCCCTATACAAAAACCTCCCTAAGCAGTGGAACAACTAGGGCCCATACACGAAATTACATATCTAGTATGAGCATTGTCGGTGGTTTTAATTCTCGTTTTCTAACATCTATAATATTAGGAACCACCTTTAGATTAGATGAAGCTAAAAAAAATATTTAAAAAAATAATAACAATATCAGTTTAGGATAGCCACAAATTAAAATCAGCGCCATTATCTTGCCTTAAAATGCTTAATGACTTCTCATACTGGTATGCCGCCACTATGACCTGTAACAATATATATATATATATATATATATATATATATATATATATATATATATATATATATATATATATATATATATATATATATATATATATATATATATATATATATATATATATATATATATATATATATATATATATATATATATATATATATATATATATATATATATATATATATATATATATATATATATATATATATATATATATATATATATATATATATATATATATATATATATATATATATATATATATATATATATATATATATATATATATATATATATATATATATATATATATATATATATATATATATATATATATATATATATATATATATATATATATATATATATATATATATATATATATATATCTATATTAGAAATAACATATTCATTTTTGGGAATTTTACACATAATTATGGATGGGGTTTGTGGTTGGGGTTTCAATATTTTTCCATTGTAGCAAGGGCCTTTCTAATTTAATATTTTGTATATGTAATGGCAGGGGCAACAAA
Source organism: Chiridota heheva (assembly GCA_020152595.1). NCBI lineage: Eukaryota > Metazoa > Echinodermata > Holothuroidea > Apodida > Chiridotidae > Chiridota > Chiridota heheva. The sequence goes on along the minus strand of JAIGNY010001724.1, from coordinate 1,127,222 downwards.
TGACCAAAATATCTTTGGGGAGGATTTGGATTCCATTCAACCCGATTTTCAAAGCAATGGTTCATGTGACTATTATGACTTTGACCGTTTTAATCAATTACGTAACGATACTGGGCTCTCATTATTTCACTTAAACAGTCGAAGTCTTAATAAGAATTTCAGCAATATCCAGGATTTTCTTTCATTACTTCATCATGATTTTTCTATAATTGGTTTTACCGAGACATAGTTTGGTGATCACAATGTATCACCTCTTATTAATTTGGATGATTATTCTTTAATTGAGAAGCACAGGGATGGAAATAGAGGGGGTGGGGTTTGTATGTTTATAAAAGATGGGTCTACTTTCCAGAGACGTACTAATATTTCTTTTTTTAACGATTCCATTGAAAGTCTTTTTATTGAATTAAACATTGCTTGTAGCAAAAGTAAAGTTGTAATTGGAATAGTGTATAGACCTCCAAGTAGTTCGCTCTCGTGTTTTAACGAAATCTTTAATAGTGTTCTAACTACAATAAGTAATGAAAATAAGCAATGCTACATTATGGGAGATTTTAATATAGATTTACTTAAACGAAATGCCATTGATTTTTTAAGCAATACCTATGCAAACTGTATGTATCCGTTAATAACGAAACCCACTCGTATTAGCGCAACTTCATCGTCACTTATTGACAATATATTTACCAATGTAACAAATGATAATAATACCCAGTCTGGTATTCTTACTGTTGATCTTACAGACCACTTTCCAATATTCTGTAAAAGTTTTTCTCATAGGCCTAAAAAAAATTATAGATAACTTTAAATTTCGTAATTTTTCACAAGTAAATATAAATAACTTCACTCAAAAGGTGGAGAATGTTGATTGTTCCAGTGCTTCTTGATAACAATCCAAATACATCTTATGATTATTTTTGTGAAATACTCACTTCTTTGTATAATGATAGTTTTCCATATATTCAAGCAAAAAGAACAAACATAAAAAGCACCCATGGATTACCACAGGTATTCTTACATCAATTAAAAAAAAAGAAACTCTTTAAAATTTACCTGAAAAATTCCTCAGATTCAAATAAAATAAATTTTCATAAATATAGAAATAAGCTAAACCATGTTCTTCGCATAGCAAAGAAAAATCATTTTTTACATAAATTTAACGAAGTAAAACATGATGCCAAAGGTACATGGTCAATTATAAATAATTTACTTCACAAAGGAAAAGCTAAATCAACCATTAACAATACCTTCAAAGATGATAATAACAATCAAGATCCATCAAAAATTTCAAATGATTTTAATGATTACTTTGTTAATATTGGTCCCTCTTTGTCACAAAATCTATATACTCAAACGCATGCTAAGGATTACCTCAAAAATGAAAGTCACAATCCCCACTCTCTTTTTCTTTTCCCAACAACACATGACGAAATTCTTAAGATAGCATCTCAATGTCTGAAGCCAAATAAAGCAGCTGGTTTTGATAATTTTAAACTGTCCATTATGAGGAAAGTAATAAACTTGGTTGTACTCCCTTTAACACACATTTGTAATGTTTCTCTCCTAAGTGGCATTGTTCCGAATAAAATGAAAACTGCAAAAGTTATCCCGGTTTATAAAAAAGGTGATCCTAAATCTTATGGTAATTACCGTCCCATTTCTGTTCTGTCATGTTTTTCAAAGGTGCTTGAACGAATTGTCTATAATAGGGTTTCTGATTTTTAAATAAGCATAATATACTTTTGATGGTCAGTATGGTTTCGCCAGGGTGTTTCCACTGAATTAGCTCTATCTGATGCAGTCGATAAATTATATAGTGCCCTTGATAAGAAACTTACATCTATAGGAATTTTCCTTGACTTATCAAAGGCGTTTGATACAATTAATCACGATATATTATTATATAAAGTTGTCTCATTATGGAATAAGAGGTACCTGCTTATCTTGGTTTTGTAATTATTTGTCTAATAGAACTCAATTTACTTATTTTAACAATGTATACTCTGATCCTTTATATCTTAAATGTGGGGTTCCACAAGGGTCAATTCTTGGTCCGCTCCTTTTTATCATTTATGTAAATGATATCAGTCAGTTGTCATCAAATTCTTCACTTGTTCTTTTCGCAGACGATACCAATATGTTTTTTTCTGGTGATAATCTTAATGACCTGCAACAGTTGGTTAATAATGAGCTTGACTTTTTCTACAACTGGTTTACCGCCAACAAATTATCTCTTAACATTGATAAAACCAACTATATAGTATTTAGTAATAGTGAACCTTTTTTTGATTTTGATATTCATCTCAATGGCAAACCTCTTGTTCGTACTAATAAGGTTAAGTTTTTACGCGTGATCATCGATTCAAAACTATCATGGCATGATCATATAGATTGTATATCAAGTAAAGTTTCAAGAGGTGTTGGTATATTATCTAAGCTAAAACATATTTTACCTTCACTATTCTACGATGTATTTATTTAAGTTTAGTGTTGCCACATTACTCATATTGTTCAATTATTTGGTCGGCCTGTAGTAAATCTTACATGAATAAATTAATAATCCTTCAAAAACGAGCAATTCGCCACGTCAGATGCTCCAAAAATTACGACCATACAAGTCCTTTATTTTCTTCCCTTAATCTGTTAAAATTGCCTGATCTCATTAATACAAACATTGCTACTTTCGCTTTTAGATGTATTCATGGCAACTTATCAAACTATTTCAAAGCCTTTTTTATGGAAAACAATCAAATTCATTCATACAACACCAGACAGCGTGATAACATACATTCCTTCCCATGTCGTAACAATACCGCTTTAAGTAGCTTGAGAAATCGTGCAGTTAATCTATGGAATTCTTTACCTCTTAAAATAAAATCCTTAAATACAGTCAGTCAATTTAGAAAACATCTTAAAGCATTCTTTATCCTAGCCTATTGATTTATTTGCATTGTTATATTTTGATTAAGTGTCTTTCTTGCTACAGGGTGGGGTGGTGGTACGGGGAGCGTCTTTTTGTTTTGCTTTTTGGGGTGAGAGGGTGGTAGAGGCATGTATTTCCAACGTTTCTAGGGTTAACTATTTCTTGCTCATTTAATTTATACTTAGAGTAATTACAGGGAGTGTTTTACTAGTTAAGCTCACAAGAGTTTTTAAAGCACTTCCTTTCACATCATTTGTATTGTATTATATTGTATATATCATATTATATTATAAACTACCAACGCTTGTTATCTGTCATTCTGTTGTATATGTTAATGTTGTGAAGAAACAAAATATATATGAAATATATATATAATATATATATATATATATATATATATATATATATATATATATATATATATATATATATATATATATATATATATATATATATATATATATATATATATATATATATATATATATATATATATATATATATATATATATATATATATATATATATATATATATATATATATATATATATATATATATATATATATATATATATATATATATATATATATATATATATATATATATATATATATATATATATATATATATATATATATATATATATATATATATATATATATATATATATATATATATATATATATGTTGAGCTACTACCAGGGGTGTAGGAATCTTTCAAAAAGTAAGTGTGCGTGATATGTGAGCTACTACTATGGTGTATGAATCTTTCAAAAAGTGTGTGTGCGTAAAAGGGCGGGGGGGCACATCATCTTAGGAGAACTACTTAAGTCATATACATAATTTTGTCCACCAGTTTGTAGATAGAATTAGTTAGCTCAAAATAGCAAAATAATAGATAACCGCAAAATGTTTGGGAAAATGCTTGCCCCTTCCCCCGCCCCAATAGATCACTCTTGCTACATCCCTGCTTACCTCTGTGGTGGACGAACTCTTATACTGACTTCGATCGTAAACCCATCCTTCGTCACATTCCATTGTGTCGTTCGTCAGATTACCCGCCCAAAACCCCTCTTTGTATTCATCAGGGTAGTCTGCATCATACTTTCTACACTGCGCAAACTCGTTTTCATTTGTTACAGGAATAGACGAGTTCCGATACTTTCGAATGCACATTAGATAGGCTTCGCTGTCGCTGTCATGAAACTTGGAGTAACAATCATCTACCAACTCGTTCCATTCTTCAACGGAGCACCAATGATCTGTTTTTGCATCAAGAAATACCGGAGAAAGGGTCTGAAAAGCGGCGGGAATTCCGATGAGGCAAAGAGGTAGAAACACCCGCCATTGGTATCGTCCAAATTCACCTATGTCCATCAATATGTCGTCAAACTTCATCTTGAAGGAAAAAAACGTGAAACTCGTTTAGGGGTGTAACCCATTGGTTACACCTATTTTTGCTTTCGATGCTATCTGCATCATATAGGCATAGGTGTATTAACCACTTTTCTGAAAAATGAAAAGTGCCCGTCGATTACTGTTCAAAGGTGCAAAAACTGGTAGAATGTGGCACACTGTTTTAAAAATGTCACAAGAGCGTCCTTTTCAAAATAAAATACTGACCCAATAGTAGGAAACTGACGACTTTTTCAGTCGAATGTACGGGGAATGTGTTCCCATTGGAAAAGTGCCTTTTTCTTCAAATAAAGTGACCCTTCTACTTTATTATCTACAGACGGGGTAGGGAGGGGGCGGGACATATGCATATGACTGGAGAAGTGCCCTCTAAGAGGCTCACACTTTTCTAAAGCTCCCTGCACCCTTGATTAGGGACCAGTCAAATGAAGGTTCAAGGTACAACTAATTGCAAAATTATTTACATTACCACCATACATTTCGTTGAATTTTTATAGAAAAGGTGTAAAGTGTACAAAAGTTCGTGAAGGAGAAATTTGTTAATCCAAAATGGCCGCCCTAGGACAAGCACGGTACGTTTCTCGCTCTAGGGGATCACTTGCGACATTAACTATTTTTGAAGGTTTTGCTTAAAATATCCAAAGTTTTCCCTAAAAATTACCTATTTTTCTTTAATATTTCGGGGTAACGGAAGGGACAGGTGTGAAGGAGGTGGGGAGGGGGTTACGTTTTTTTCAGATTTTTGTTATGGTTTGACCCCGTACAAAAATTCTAAGTACGTTACTGATCCCATCGCACACGGCTATTATTTATCAATATCTCTACAACTAAGAAAACACATACCCTTACCTGGCAATATTTTTTGTTTGTTAATCAAAGAATCAATGATTCTGCTTCCATATCAAACAAGCATAATCCTATTTCAAAAGGGCTGGCCGTGGCCATATACTTCAGAAAAAATACTCCCTATAAAGGGAATTAATCACGTGACTTTAACTCATCTTGAAGCCATATTGCCGGGAAAGGGTCGTTGTGTTCCACACGTCTTCACATCTACTCAATCACATCATATGTACAACAAACATACTGCCTGCTAACCTACCTACCAGTTCAGCGAATGTTATTGTTTTTATTCGCGGCGGCAATTTTACTTCATATTTTCCTAACGTTTTAGATTTTCACCAGGTATACGAAGAGTAATTTTTACGTGAACGCCATCTGATTGTTCATTATACGCAGAAAAAGGTCACATACCAGGCATAAAGTGCTCACTGCAAATCCTATACCGAAGGTCTAAAGACGTTGCGTCGTACGGCAGAAACCCACTTCGAACGTCGATCAGGATTAGATGAAAATTGAGAAAACGTCTTTTTATTCTGTTATTCCTTGGCACACATTTATTAGTACAACCAACAGCACAGCAAGATTCCGGCATAATTATCCTACAAAAATTATCTTATATAACAACGTGCAAGTATTTAGCATTGTATAGCATAGCAAGGTTTAACGTCCCGAAAGCATCCAGTCCTGGACATTATATCAAGACAACCACGGCCTTTGATAACCAGTTGTGAACTCTCTGGTTGCAGGCCCAGTGGGATTCGAACCCAGGACGTGCAGGTGAGAGGACAAAACACTAACCACTACGCTACAGAAGTATGTTTGTCAGTCTAAATAAGTGTACAGCAGACGATCGTTCGCCCGCCTAAATGGCGATGTAAACAAAGTCACGTGACTTCACGATGCAGCTGAAACCCTTATTGGGGAAATTATGTCATGCACAATATTTCAATACAGAATTGAACAAAATGGCAGCCCCCATGTGTTGATTTCAAACATGAATAACTTGAGATAGAAATAAGATTTTGACTTGCTGTGTTTGGCAGTTTTTTCAAAGATTTTTATCCTCTATCATATGAAATAATGGTAGTATCAGACTTTGTTTCCTTTAATGTTGTGAAGAAACAAATAAATGAAAAATGGACATGTCCACTTGGATCCCTTATGTGTTTTAAACGGGCAACACCATATAAGCCTACATAGGATTGCCGATATGAAGCCCACGTGAGATAACTTATCCAAGTTCTGAACATTTCATTAACATACATCTATCAGAAATTTCCACTTGTTTCTGAGATATTCGCAAAAAATTAAGCCCCAAGAAGCTGGACTTCCACTTTAAAAAAAAAAGGTGTGTGACTTAAGAATAAGGACACAGCGAAGCCTGCAATGCACAACATCCACAGTATGACTGTGTCTTATTTACCTAGGCTACTTCAAAACATCAGTTTCATTGAATCAGATTATCGATTAATTAGTGATATGCTAACTATTTTAGGACATTTTCTCGTGGATAAAAAGGAAACATCGACTCCAAGTTCAGATTCCGATTCTGATTCGATTTCTTTATGATTGGCGAACTCCACTTGTTACGTTAGCGCTTGTAAGCATTACTGTATGGTACATATACACTTTTAAACAACTAAAATAATCCGGATTGGTGTTCCAACTGAGATACAGCTTTGTTTGACAAAGTAAATGAAGTGAAGTTGTTTCATTTTGTGATTAAAATAAAGCAAGTGTGAAACAATACAAAATGAATGGAATTTTCCTATCTTGCATGACTTTGATTTCTTTACTTCTCTGACATATATAGAGATGCTGATGCATAGAATTGATATCGTAATTCTCTTTGTGTATCTAAAGAGTTAGTCTTTCAAGCTCGATCCATTGTGATCTGTTGTTCTATCCACGGAGATACTATTTGTAATCTTCATGTTCTATCTAAGACCAATATATGCCAAAGTATAGCCCAGTTTGCCCATGTGGGACTCATGCAGGAACCATATGTTAACAACATGGGTTGCCCATTTGGACCCACGTAAAACAAATTGACACATTTAAATGAGCCCCATCTTGGCTACCCACATGGGGTCCATTTATTTGCACGTATAGCTCCCACGCGGAAGTCAGATGGAACTGCTGACTGGAAAAATATCCCCTAACTTTGTTATTAATTTGCCTACACCACCACCTTTTTTTAAAGGCTATAGCTCAGCCTCTATGCACCTTACCGTGACGCCGTATTATAGCGGAACTGGTCCTTCAATATATACGGATTTTTTAATTGGCGATATTAGATTTAATTAAAACTTTACTAAATGGTTTTCTGTAAGATTGAGAGTGACTGACGGTACCAATCCAAACTAGTAGTTGTGCCTTCCATAAGCTTCCTACCGCGGCGTACGGTTCCTCAGTATAATCACATACCTAGGCTACACTTTTTCCAGGTGGCAAATTTTCGGAATCATGATATATAGCCTATATTATTTTGACTCGAGCACGGTCTTCAAGTTTCCGATTACCTAAATTACGATCCGACATTTCCGGATCTTGATTTTTCATGGCTGTACTACTTGAATATCCTTTTGTTATGGATTTGTCCACAGCATCACCGTTCCTAAAAAAGATATGGCTCAGCCTCTATACACGCTACACCGTATTATCAGAACCAATCCTTACATAATTGGAATCATAAGGATTTTTCAATTGGCGATAGAAGTTGCTACCTGCTTATAGACCTTTAAAATATTTAACTTACCCTTAGTAAAGAAAAGAGCAACAACAAGTCTTATATCGCAGATTTATGCATATATACACAAGCAGCAATCGCAACTCCAAGTACTTCACTTCTCGATTTTAAACTATTTGCACCACAATGTACAGTAGGCATTTCTTGTTATTTTTTATACCTGCCGTGCATACCCGTATAGTTTGCACAATTTGGGAGTTCAAACATTGCACTGATAACCACATGGGGAGCAATGTACGTTGCATTAATCCAAACTTGATCAGATAGTTTTCTGCAAGATCGAAGTCTGATAAGATACTAAGTCTGGTCTAATTGGGTATTTGTTATTCACAATTAAACAATTTATTCATCAACATAACTGTAGGCACCAACACTTAGTACAGTATAATCACTGAAACATACTTTGAAAATAGGCAAATTATAAAACATATTTATGACTCAGCAACAAAATGAAAACAATTCAATCAATAACAACTTGCGGTTCACAACACCGAAATTAAGTATTATGTAACAAATCTTGACGTTTTTGAAAGGCAAGGAATATAAATCTACCTAAGTTATTAGAATGAGAGAATTCTTTCTTTGTTTTGCATTAAAACTAAAAACTGTCAGTGAAATAAGCAGATATAAAATCGTTTCTATAATCTTTATAGCAAGGACAGACAATAATAAAATGGAATTCATCTTCCATACAAAACCTAAATCACAAAGCACACAAATTTTTTCCTCAAATGGGGTATTATTCCATCGCCCAGTTTCAACTCTTAAAGGAGACATAAAGTCTGACATAATCCTTATTTCATATGATAAAATTAGAAATAACAAATCTTCTGACCAACTTTCATAACTCCTGAAGAAATCTAACACATGTTTTGTAATCATTAAAAACTTTAATGCTACTACTAAATGGGAGCCGCCATTTTCATTTCAAAACATGGAGATTATGATGTCATCAGCCCAGCAGGATGTTGTATTTCTTTATAATTTATCTCAAGTTTTCTAGCTGATGCAATTTTTTTTTGTGTTCACATGAAAATGTCAAGACATGCTCTTAAAACTTTGTGTCACATAATTTTGGAATAAAAACATAATATAAAGTTATAAAAAAATACATTATAATCCTAGTCTATGATGTTGGGGAAATAATGTCATCATTAACAAGATTTCAATACAGACTTGAGCAAATGGCAACCTCAATGTGTTGACTTTAAAGATAGATAACTTGAGATAGGAATATATTTTGACTTGCTGGTTTCGGTAGTTGGTTTAGAGTTTAAAATTCTACCATATATGATAAGGATTATATCAGCCTTTATGTCTCCTTTAAATCATGACTAAGACAAACGAAATTTACAAAGCTGCAAGACTTTGTTTATATTCACGAACTGTAATGCAACTTAAATACTTTTCACAAACGAAATTAGCTTTAAAGGTACAATACGTTATCAATCTCCTACTTGAATTTATTTCCCCAGTCCAATTTTGAACATAAATAGTTTAAGATTTTGCTCAAAAAGTATTGTAAAGCCCTTTTGCTCCCGACCCCTGGTTCAACCAAACTTTTCCAAAACCCACAAAAAGAATACATTTTAAAGTTTAAAGGTCCAACATACGAAACCTTTTTCTGCTAAGAAAGTTGCTCCTGGTAAGCTAGAGAACATAAACGATGGCCAGGCAACCTGCTCCTGTAAGCTAGAGAACATAAACGATGACCAGGCAACCTGCTCCTGGTAAATTAGATAACATAAACGATGGCCATGCAACCTGCTCCTGGTAAGCTAGAGAACATAAAGGATGACCAGGCAACCTGCTCCTGGAAAGCTAGAGAAGATAAACGATCGCCAGGCAACCTGCTCCTGGAAAACTAAAGAACATAAACGATGATCAGGCAAACGAAGAAGTCTTAACCAATATTTTAAAACAAACATCGCTCTGTTTACAAAGAGAAGGTGGCGCACTAATTCTCCCCTCACTGCGCAATTACTTGCGCTAATAGGCAGCTTTAAAATAATTTTTACAAAACATGTGATGTTCTTTTTCTATCTCACTAGCTTCCTTGAGCCCCATATTTCAGAGCCATAATGATCACCCTTTCTAAAAATTAGAGTGGAATTAGCATTGGAATTCTGCTAACCACAGTTTGAAACGGAACTATAAAACTATAGACCTTTTCATGTCAGAATCCAATCGGAATTTGAATAATGTCACATGGCCGAAATCACGTGTCCAGAATTTTCAATCAAATACTGGGGTATCAAGATCATCTGAACAGTTTACTAGGTATGAGGTCAAGCCCATTAAAATATGTTTTCACACACTAATCAATAGTACATGCATTAAACAGTAATGAGCATTTTACTAAAATATCCAGAGACTGACTTGAACTGTAGCGTGATTTCGCTTATGAAATTCCATACCAGACTGAAAACTTCCTATAAACTGTATTCTCTACATTCACACACGTTTTTCCGATACGGCACAAATTCATACCATTCACCGCACCAACACCAGCGTTCTAAAATTTATTGACAATCTACGTTAGATTTTGCACAAATGATGTTTTGTGAATGCTTGGGGATTGTGAACCCCAAAGAACATACAGTATTACATCAGGGCCGCCGATATGGGGGTGAAAGGGGCAATGTTCCTGGGCCTGGGGTCCAAGGGGTTCTGGGTTATAAGAAACCAAACACATTATATGGGGGCCCAGATTTTCAGTTTTCCCGTCCAGGCCCGGATTTTCAGTTTTTTCCCGGGCCCCGCGATTCCTCTTGACGGCACTGGTTACAATCATACACAGAGTATATTTGCGTGCACTAAACATACAACTCCTGCATTGGTTGTGTACTGTCATAAACGAACGTGAGGCCCGAGTTCCAACTTCAAATTTTACTTTGTACTTCCTTGCGATGGGCTGACGGGAAGACCATACGGAATCCTTTTTGAAAATTAAAATATCAAAGTTTGAACTTTGAGGCGAGTTTTCAGCCGGTACTTTACTCTCTGAAAATGTAAAAAAAGCTTACACATTGTACATACGTGTATTGCATGCACTTGGTTGTAGCAAGGATAGTGTAAAGGGAATATGGAACACTTTATATACCGCTAATGATAAGATTTGGGACCGATATGGAGCCACCATTTTAGGGCTTCTCATGATAGTTATCTGACTACGCCGTTAAGTTACAACGTTTATCGTACGTATGCGTAGTTACAGTACAGCCGCATCGTACGCTTTACATGCACACAATGCATGCACCCTTCCACAGTTCCGTGAGTGGCGTCATTTACTTAAAGGTTTTTTTCATTTTTTGTTGTGACGACAAACTGACCAGTCAAAGATCCGACCGTACAGATTAAACTTATTCGCCAAACTTAATTAAGCAAAACACATGTTTGTTCTCAAACATCTTTTTCATATTACTTTCGTACGACTGCAAGAAGCTGTTCGTTGTTTTTGAACAATATCAAAGAAATACAATAAAATTTGCAGGTCATAGGTCATCAAGTTTGATTAAAACTGAAACGCGAAAACGGCGAGCACTCTGAACATTTAGAACAAAGTTGAAAAACAAGGTCAAACAACCGCACACAATGCATGCCCCCTTTCACAGTTCCGTGAGTTGCGGGTAAACAACAAAATTTCCATTGTTCTTTGCGCGTTGTACCTAGAGCGTATTTTGGTGTGCGCTCGTTGCATTGGTTTATTTTAATTAGGGGATAAATGCGTAGGTGGCCGGTCTCAAATGCCATTTGAGACAAGGATGAGTCATCGTAGGGTTTGAGCGGACCGAGGCGATAGCCGAGGTCCGCTGGCCCTACGATGACGCGGTCTCAAATGCCATTTGAGACCGGCCATCCTCGCTTTTATCCCCATTCATAAATATCTAATTTTTTAGGTGAAAATATTGATAACAAATGGGAAATTTCATAGATTGGTTGTTGTTTTTTCAGTTGTAATCATATTCGGCTAAAATCGGCAAGTTGAAAATGTATATTACCTAGATCTCTTCAAACCGAGTTTAGTCTAACGGGATTACGTCAGGGTACGTCAACCAATGAAATGCTTGGAGACTTTTGGTCAGCCAGCCAACCAACTGCAGTTGCTGAATCAAACATCAACAACACGCGCGCGTATTACCTTCATTTGTTATCACGCACGTACATACAGTACAGCACAGTAAGTGCATACATTACATATACGTGAACAATATGTAAAATACAAAAGATACGTTTTGTATATACACATGGGTTTTGGTTACTGCATGAAAGTTGTCAATTTGAGTTGTATTGATGAAGAAAGGCTTCTTGGTGTTGTCGCATATATCAAACCATCAAAAAACTGCATCTTACCATGCTGCAAGAGAAATAGATACTGTTTTGATTATAAATTGTTTTCTTGGTAGCGAGGTTTTTTCTTAATCTGTACAAACATGTTAGTCATGGCACAACGATCAGTGTATGACCGTTATGCATGGCTATAGTACACAGTCATATGCTATCTGACTGTTATAGCGCTGCTTTGACTTTCTGTGATTTCCTGCAAAGTTTTAACTCATCCTCATATGGCAAATGGTAACAGGTTTAAAGTTGACCAAAAATTATCACGGATTCATATTCGGCGTTTTAGCTTTTCTTAAAGGGTTGTTAATCAGTAAAATGCTTCATGTAAAGTATGGGATAAACCTTTAGTTTAAGAATCGCTTAACTGGCATTTCTTGATTCTAGAACGAGGGAAGGTGATAGCAGCGCTCAGTTTTTGTTCTTTATGCGGCTAATAACAATGATCAATAAAGCTAATTGCCGATCTATTTAAATCCCAGTTATGATTGCATGCCCGTAAGTAAGGGGGTGGGGGCTTGCACGAGCGAAGGGGCGGGGCCCGCCTGAGCGAAGGGGGCGAGGGGCTCGCCCGAGCAAAGGGGCGGAAGCTCGCCTAAGCGAAGGAGGTGGGGGCTCGCCCGAGCGAAAGGGCGGGGGAGCGAATGGGGCGGGGGCTCGCCTGAGCGAAGGGGCGGGGACTCGCCCAAGCGAAGGGGCGGGACTCGAAGGGCCGGGGCCTGCCCGAGCGAAGGGGCCAGGGCTCGCCCGAGCAAACGGGGCCGGGGCTCGCCCGAGCGAATGAGCAGGGGCTCGCCCGAGCGAAGGGGCGGGGGCTCGCCCGAGCAAAGGGGGCGGGGGGCTTAATCATAACTTGTCTTTCTAACCAAGATTAACTTTCATTTTATTTCTAACAAGAACACAAAACCAACGATTTCTTTTTACAGTACATGCAGGACGACAATACTTTAGCGCAACGTTAGATTTTAGACAGGCATGTATCGCACCTACTAACTTAGGCCTAACTGATAAGTATACTTTTAGAAAAATACTACGCGAACAGCCTTTCTGATAAGGGATAAATGATTAAAACTAGTAGATGTCTTGAACAATTTCGGTAAACCTAAAATAATAGGCTATCCTAATTGTGCCAGTTCTTGTTGAACAGTCTAAATCTAACGCCGTATGTACACCGTTAGTTTAACCTTAACTGACCAACGTAAACGCTGACAAATATGGGCAATAATTTTAGTTTTATTTAGGAAGAAGAATAAGTTGCTTATCAAATCGTATTTTATTCAGACATGTATGTAGCAATTGATTGCTTTTAAAAAGCGTCGCCAGGATTATTATGGGTCATTGTATTGCCTAGCCAGGCTACAGTAACGTTAGTGTAACTTAGGCCTACATTGTGTGAAACCACTTGCAATTTGATAGCATAACGTTAGGGCTATATAGATTACCATGTTATTGACTTGTAAAGTCTGTCATGATAAAAAGGTCATGCTTGATATGCGGCGTTACAATTGTTAGCTAGGGTGGGGTGGGAATGAGACCAATAGAGGCCTAGGTCCAATTAGTTTTATAGTTTGCTATCAACAAAACACCCATCAAACAAAGTCTAAACAAGCTGACCAACTGGCAGATAGGTGTGTATAAAACAAAGTAAAAGTAAGTTAAGTGCCAACTTGTTTAGATAGGTAGAGATACAGTAGATCAAATTGCTCACTTATTACTTTTATTTCTATATTAATAAACTATTAGGTTTTCAGTTTCATTCACATTTTTCTGTTCAACATCATTGACCTACAATTGCAGGCCGTAAATCTATGAAGTTTAACTTAAAAAATAGTCATAAAACTCTTTGGAATAGGCCTGTATCTTGTATTGCAGCCTGTATTTTTTATTCTATGTGTATTAAAGTTGCTTTCAATTTGTTTGCAAAAGTTTCTCAGCTCTCAAGTTGGGAAGAGCTCCACTTAAAAAATTTGCTTCATGCATTTTTTCTTCTCATTGATAGGCAATCTTTAGTTCTGCTCTCATTTGTTTTTTGCTTTGGTATCCAATGAACAAATCATTACAGTGGAATAGTATTCCCAACTTTTATGTTGTATCATTGTTAAAAATCATTGACTGTACTACAGAGTACGAATATTTTTTGCAATGTAAATTAATTTTGTACCAGATATTAGTGACCTGTATATCAATTTGTAGTACACAATACCGTGCCCAAATGTTTTCTGACTCCAGGCACATTTATAATGAGTTTTGTTGGTAGTGGAATGTACTATTATCAGGTTATGAGGATATGACATGGTAATTTTAGTGTACCTTTTTTTTATATACAATTTTGTCTGCCTAACCAAAAAAAAAGACACAAACCCGAAGTGAAAATTCAACATAAAAACCAGCAGACCAGGATTTTATTTGCAGTAAACAGACATAATAAATCACACCGTCTTTCACTAGGCTTAACTCAGTTGAAAATACGCCACACTTTACAACCATGGGGATCTATAGCTGTTAGACTGCATAGGAAGAACCTAAGATTTTGTTGAATTATGTTTTTTTTTTTTTAAACTCATATTGTGAAATAACAACATACTGTGGTATATCTAAATCTATATTAACATTACTTCACAAAGTTTGCTGATTTTAGCTAAAGCTGTAGTGATAAGTGGAGGACTTATGGCAGTACGTTCATCCACAGGAGATGTCTCATAAGAAAACTGTCAGGAATGTTTGTAAACTTGATTACCGGTTAAAGTTAAATTTATACAGGTTATCATTGCAGAAAATCAAAATTGTGATGTCAAAGCTTCTTACTTATTCTTTTGTAAATGTGTTACCTCCACAATGAAGTCCCAATTCCTCTATCATACAGTCATAAATGTACATGAAAATTTATAGGAATGATTTTTAGAAGTTAATGGCAGAATAATGTGTTGATCTCTTTTAAATACCTGAATTTACACACCATTTTATGTAACCTGTACAAGTTATTTAAGTCAATTAATGTATATTTCCTGTATTATTTACAAATTATACTTTTTTTACCCTACACACAATTGAATTATTTAACAGTTTAATGTCTTAATCTTCAACACCAGAAAGTTCTTTGGTTTGAGATGGGCATGGCAAACTACCAATTCATTGGGTTGAACCACATAAACTGATAATAATAGTTAATAGCTTTTTCTGACAAAATGAGCCCACTGTAACAATGACTGCATGTGTCATAGAGCTAGTGTGTGAGTTATTTTCCTTCACCTTATGTTTGGTATAAATAATGTTTCCTTCACAAATATGGGTTATTTCATTTCCAGTATCCATGAATTCTTTGCCAAGTTTTGTTTAAATTCAAGCAGTATACACAACAAATTACAAGGCGAATTAAGTAGGTTTGGGCAGCTAATTTGAAGCAAGTTATAGCCAAATTCTTGTTAATGTTACTCAAGTTCTAACTTGCATGTAGTCTTGCAAGAATGTAGCTATGAGTCATATCCCACAATACACTCTTTGACATTACTGGTGGCGCTCGTGAGGCCGCAGACCAGTAAACAACAGCAATCCCACAATGTCAGCATACAGAAATGAGTTAAAGTGAAAGAAAGTACGGCCAAACGATGGTTAATGATTCAAATCCATAACTAACAAGAATGTAGCCTTTTTGTAGGCCTAACGGCTAGATCTGAATTTGAATAGGTTAAGTTGGTAACTTGAATTATTCAGCCTTTTTCATACTACCCGATAATCCCGAGCCTAAACTAGGCTTCAATAACTAGGCCAAGGTCCACCTTAGTTGATATTACATTGTAAATCTCTAGGATCACAGATGTCTGACTGCGTACGCCTAGTCTTTATAAAATGAAAACAGGCCGACAGAAATTACTACGGAACCGGGCGAATAATGTCACGCTTTCTGGCAAAGCGTTACGTTGAAGTGTCTGTATAATTAATTGAAAACACTGCGTACCAGTATAGCGTCAAAAAAATCCGCGGGCGTACACCACTAAATCGAACATCTAGCATGCGTACCAATAATAACAAAGCTTGGATGTTGAAAGTATGAACAAGATCTGACAACATACGTAACAAATATTACATGGTGAATGTAAACGAGAATATTAATTATACTGGTCACCGTTGTTCGTGTACATAGGCGGGACTTGAGAGGGAATTAGACCAGTAGATATAATCTCTGAGCCCAAGCAGCATTCATTTTAAAAACGTATTTTTGTAATATTTGTTTAAAAGTGTCCGCAAATTCCGCCACAAATTCTTGCACCATTGACAGTAATTGAGGCGCACTTTTAATTTTCAAAAGGGGCTTATTCATTTTTTGTGTGGGGCACGTTCCCCTGTCCTTCCCGTTCCTACACTTATGTATTGAGCATCACGACATGGACATGCAATTCATTCAAACAAATATGCAAGAACTGCCTGAAGAACAATTATTGACTAGGCTATACTTTCTTTTAGCTGTATAGGCCTATATTCTTTTCCGAAATATTTTTCGACCGTATTGCCACATATGTTTTATTTCGCTTTATGTTATTTTATTGCATATCAAACATGCTCCTCCATCGTGTAATATGTGATGTAAACTTTTTCTCGCGCTGGTGACTTGTTTTCTCTCTAGGAACATCGTAAGTGCGAATATCTGAAAACTAACACTCACCAGCGTAATTTGGCCTGAGCTGTGCGTTACTTGTGTACGTCCGTTGCGAGTCGGACGAATAAAGTTGTCAAGGTAAGCGATTAGCTCCAAAAATGATTCAATTTTATTCTTTTGTGTTGTATATAAGGAGATAAAAATGTATTGAGTAAGTTTACAATATTATAGTCATCAAATTGTTAGCTCGTCAGTACTATTTTTAATGGTTTTGTCATCATAATTTGTAAAAGTGTTGGTAGTGATAGGTCAAAATAAAAAAGACTATTGAAGTTTGTGTAAGTATTGCAAGTAGTGTGTAGCATGTAGGGCATACTGAGTGAGATGTTTATTAGTCACTAGTCAATATTGTGCCCCGACATCTACAACATTGCTACTCGCAGCGCCCTCACGAAATGTTTCCTAAATAATGTTCACGCTGTGTCCGCTTAAACCATTCCAGAAATAAACGCCGTACGTACAGTGTACGTATAATTGTACACTGTATGTATGGAGAGTGGGGGCAGTAATGCGTAAATTTTCGGTGGCCTTTAAATGATCGATTTTCTAACATGTGAAAAAACCGAACATCGCTGATGTAAGGGCGCGAATCTTTCATTAGGCGGATCAATATACCATCAGACCCCCAACAAACTCAAACGAAAGGTATGTAAACGGTTTTGGTATGGAACGCCAAAAGGACCACCAAATATGTTCGCAAAAAATATGTTTGAAAACTAATAAGCTCACAAAATCTATGTTCGGAAATCATTATGTTCGTAAGATATATGTTCGAGAATCACATATGCTCGGCTTGCAACATCTTCGCGAAAAAGGTATATTTGAAATTTGTAAGTTCGCAAAACATTCGCTCGAAATGACTACCTTCGCTACAGTTATGCTCGCAGTTTGCGAAAATATTTCATGAGCCTTTTGGCGTATGGTCGGGTAACAAACGTATTTCGTGAGCCTTTTGGTGAAAGCTCAGTCAAGAAACGTTCGGCGCAATGTATTTCGAAAAGTGAGTTCGCAAACAGTGAGCCTTTTGGCGTATGATCGGGTACCAAACGTATTTCGTGTATGAGTCATTTGTTCTGAAGGCGTGGCCTTCCGGGGTTGTTCTCCTTTCCAAGGACGTGTTACCCTTGGATAGCTCGGCTGGTTCAAGTTGGGGTATTTTTCAACTGATCACTGGTAACACGGCACGTAATGCAACAGGGATGTTGGTGTTGCTGCACGAAAATAAAGCAGACAGTGCAAATAAGAACGGGTTCATTTTTGTGTAGGTCCTTATGGGAAAAGGTAAAAAATGTATCATGGAGACAGAAATGGTGACCGCAAGGCGGTGTATAATTGAGGCCTTCTAATATATGAGGAAATGATTTTGGAGAATTTTTCACATCTAAGATATCCATGATACGAGATGATATCAACAAAATTGTAGAACATGGTGGTCCTAAAGCGTTGATTGACTATGATACTTATATCACTGATGACATATCCTGGTCACATTTTTCACTACTCAGCAAAAACGATGTTCGCAAATTGATCATGAAATCAGCTTGTAAAACTTGCTGCCTGGATCCAATACCTACATCTTTCTTGAAAACAATAATTGATGACATGCTGCCTATATTAATCAAAATTATCAATTCATCTTTGCAACAAGGAAAATTTCCTACAGCATGGAAGAGGGCTGTTGTTACACCACTTCTCAAGAAATCTGGCTTACATTTTAGCTTAAGAACTACAGACCCATCAGCAATTTAGGTTTTGTATCAAAATTAATCGAGTTAGCTTCAATGGAGCAATTTAACAATCACTTTGCGAAGCATGCCCTCACTTCGCCTGAGAATTCAGCCTACAAGAAGGGGTATAGTACCGAAAGAGTTATTACAAAAGTCCATTCAGACATTCTCATAGAAATGGACAAACAACACGTTGTACTTTTAATAATGCTAATTTTAAGCGCCGCTTTTGATACTGTAGATTTTTGTATTTTAAGTGATATTTTCAGAAACAAATTTGGTCTAGGAAATGAGGTTTTGAGATGGTTCCAAAGCTATCACTTTGATCGTAAACTTTAGGTACAAATAAATAACGAATTGTCTGAGCATTTCGCACTGCATTATGGTGTTCCCCAGGGCAGTTGTGTAGGCCCTGTGCTATTCTTAGGCCATCTCAGGCCGCTTTATGATGTTATTGATAGACATCTACCGTCTGTAGGTGGCTATGCCGATGACCACCAACTTTATTTGTCTTTTAAGCCTGGAAAAGATGTAAATGAACAATAAACTGTTCAGACTATCAACACATGTATCAACGACATCAGAATCTGGATGTTACCTCATATACTAAAAAAAAAAAATGATTCAAAAATCGAGTTTATGCTAATAGGTACCAATCAAATGTTATCAAAGATTAACATTAATTGTATAACTGTTGGTAACTCTAAAATAAAACCTGTTGTAAACGTGAAGAACCTAGGGGTTATTTTTGACAATAATCTTTCAATGAGCTTGCATGTAAAATAAATCTCCTCTAAAGCATTTGGTCAATTATTCAAAATTAAACAAATTAGACAATATGTTAGTAATACATGTATGAATACTCTTGTACATGCCTTTATCACTTTAAATTTGGATTATTGCAATAGTGTTTTATATGGTATACCAAAACATCAAACTAATGAATTGCAGCATATTCAAAACGCTGCTGCCAGGCTGGTCAGAAACAAACATAAATTTGAGCACATTACACCAGTACTTAAGGACCTACACTGGCTAAAAATTGAGCAAAGAATTGATATAAAATCATATTACTCACCTTTAAAGCCAGGCATGGACTTGCTCCTCAGTATCTAAAAGATCTTTTAATTGATTACGTACCTACAAGAATTCGAGATCCTCCAACACAAATTTATATAAAGTACCCTGTTCTCGCACAAAAACTGTCGGGCCACGAGCCTTCAAATGTTCTGCTCCAATTCTATAAAACGCTCTTCCTACAGGCCTGAGATGCGTTAAAGGGTTAGAATCATTTAAAAAACGTTTAAAGTCTTTTCTTTTTTATAAGTGCAATAGTTTGTAATTTGTATTTTGTTTGTCTTACGTATTCTTTCATGTACAGCGCCACTGAGTATAAGTATGTTTTACACGTTTATAATTTTGGCGCTATATAAATGTTAATTTATTATTATTATTATATAGCAGAGTCAATCTGGGATGCTTTAGAAAGCCTGATTTTTGGTGCCATCAAATAGTTGGAGATGGCCCAGGGAGCCTATTGTAGAGGGAGGGGGAGAGACCCTCGGAGTAATGGCCAGTCCAACGCTGGCATATACATGCATTTTCAGCAGTTAGGAAGAATCATGGACTTTTGGTATAATAAGAAAATACACCAAAACTTGGAGCTTCGTATTCATTAAGATCCATGGAGGCCGCCATTTTTTCTCCCCTACGGTTCAGGGCCTGACCAAATTGTTCTACAAAAGTTCCCCCAACAGTGACGTAAAACTACAATATTTTGTTGGGGCGAGGACGACAGGTTAGTATCATGAAATATGTATATGGGCAACAGGCAGGGGCGTAACTTAGGAGGTGGAGTGTGTTACACCCCCTGGAAAAATTGTTTGTAGAGAAATTCCAATTTTGATTATTTAAAAAACAGAAAAACATGGCTCAATTTTGAGGGAAAATTGTAAAACAAAATACTTTTGAAAATGTTCTGAAAAATACCATAGTTTTGTTGTTATCTTCATGGCTGTACGAGTAAAATCCTGAGCTCGATGATCTTAGGCCATTTTAAAGCATTAAAAAGAAATCTTCAGAGCTTTCAAGGACTTCCTAGGCCTGCAGGAGCCCTTAAGCAGGTACATTCTGTTTTCGCATTGCCGCGTTTGGTACTTAAGTACTCTGCCTTAAGCAAAAATGTCTGGCGATGTCACTGGTTGTGGGGTGGGGGCCCGTTTGATATTATGTGATTGTAGAAACATACCGTTTATAGATAAGTCAGGCAAGTGCACATTTTCTTCGGACAAGTTTGAGGTACACCAGCAGCGCCACCTCCCCCTCTCCCTCCCCTCCCACCCACAATCAAAGTCTAGTTACGCCGCTGGCACCAGTATTTAGGCAACAAGAAAATCAAGGAAAATTAGTCCAACGTTGACTGATGACTCCTTTGCTTCCCCCTCATTTTAAACCTCTTGTCCAGTGCATGGCATAGCATGGGGCATCTTAGTCAGATAAACATCTGACCGTAGTATAACGCTATAGCCATTACATGACTGCGAGTACTGAGTCAGACATCCTATGCATTAACGGTGGAAACCGCTACATTGACTCATCATAGTCGCGTCGCAGAAATTTGCGACGCACTCCTGTTTTGCGAACATTTTCTAAGAAAATTGTATTTTTTTTAACCTCATTTATTTCTAGTATGTAGCTCTTATTCTTTAAATATTGGGCACATAAAAATACATTTAATACCTATGAACTAAATCCGTAAAAAGAAGAAACTTAACCTACCTCGGTTGCTACCTTCTTACAATCGTGTGCGCCGAAGTGAATGTACCTAATTATTTTAAATCATATCAAACATTTGCTGGCGTTATATTTATTAGTACGCGTATCGGTGTTGTGCACCCTAGATACAAATTAAAAAAAGTTCCAAGAGCGTACGGTTGAACTGAAAGGAGTGTACAATATTGGCTTTTTTTTTTACCCATTTTTTTAATTCATTTCAGGATTACCGACATGTTTTAAATACTTACAAGATTAAAAGCAATGACAGGAGAAGTTAACTATATATCTTTATGAGCCATAAGTACAGTAATTTCAGTGTGACAGGTGACGTAAATAGACGGTGTAGTCGCGATTTTAGGACTGAGGCGATTTCCACATTAAAACAGATAGGTCGGAGTCTCACTCTGTATTGCATGTAGTGCGTAGCATAAGGCGTAGCATGTAGTGCGTAGCATGTAGTGCGAAGCATGTAGTGCGTAGCATGTAGTGCGTAGCATGTAGTGCGTAGCATGTAGTGCGTAGCATGTAAATCGTAGCATGTAGTGCGTAGCATGCAGTGCGTAGCATGTAGTACGTAGCATGTAGTACGTAGCATGTAGTGCGTAGCATGTAATGCGCAGCATGTAGTGCGCAAGCATGTAGTGCGCAGAATGTAGTGCGCAGAATGTAGTGCACAGCATGTAGTGCGCAGCATGTAGTGCGCAGCATGTAGTGCGCAGCATGTAGGACGCAGCATGTAGGGCGCAGCATGTAGGGCGCAGAATGTAGGGCGCAGAATGTAGGGCGCAGCATGTGGGGCGCAGCATGTAGGGAGTAGCATGTAGTGCGTAGCATATAGGACGTAGCATGTAGGGCGAGGCATGTAGGGCGTAGCATGTAGGGCGTAGCATGTGGGGCGTAGCATGTAGTGCGCAGCATGTAGTGCGCAGCATGTGAGGCGCAACACTTGGGGCGCAGCACGTGGGGCGCAGCACGTGGGGCGCAGCATATGGGGCGCAGCATGTGGGGCGCAGCATGCGGCCCACATGCGGGCGCAGAATGTGGGGCGCGGAATGCGGGGCGCCGGCTGTGGGGCGCAGCATGTGGGGCGCAGCATGTAGGGCGCAGTATGTGGGGCGCAGAATGTAGGGCGCAACATGTAGGCGCAGCATGTAGGGCGCAGCATGTAGGGAGTAGCATGTAGTGCGTAGCATGTTGTGCGTAGCATGTAGGGCGTAGCATGTAGGGCGCAGCATGTTGGGCGCAGCATGTGGGGCGCAGCATGTAGGGCGTAGCATGTAGGGCGCAACATGTAGGGCGCAGCATGTAGGGCGCAGCATGTAGGGCGCAGCATGTAGGGCGCAGCATGTAGGGCGCCGCATGTAGGGCGCAGAATATAGGGCGCAGAATGTAGGGCGCAGCATATAGGGCGCAACATGTAGGGCGCAGCATGTAGGGCGCAGCATGTAGGGCGTAGCATGTAGGGCGTAGCATGTAGAGCGTAGCTTGTAGGGCGTAGCACATAGGGCGTAACATATAGGGCGTAGCATGTAGGGCGTAACATGTAGGGCATACGGAGGGAGATGTTATCTCACCAGGGAGCTGTTATTTTGACTAAGTAACAGCTCCCTGATCTCACTAGGGGCATCTGGGCCCGGAGCAGCCATTCAAATGGGGGCTTTACTTGATTTCAATTTCCGAGTCCTCCAGGTGCGTTAATAGACTGTGAGAGGGGGATGTATGATGAACCGAAAAACTCAGTTTAGTATATATCTCATTTAAAAGAATTGCTTTCTAGCCGAAAATCCTACAAACTTGTACAGATTTTCTAATAAACTTTGACTTAGGCTTGGTGGAAAGGGGCAGAAGGGGGCGGGGGAGAATAGGATGCCACAACACCTCGACCCCACCCCTCCCCATATTTTGAACGCTTTGCTGCCCTTGTTAAATAATTAGTTCAGGGGTCAAACAAGACCATGTAATATGACAGAAGAGATTCAATGGAAACAAAAATGGCAAAGAAAGAGTTCAAAAATCTTCATGAAGGAGATATTTAGGTTTATAAGTTTGGTGTCTTTCGTGTAGACACGACTGAAATTTAGACTTAATTGATTAAATCAGACTGTATTTTTGATACCTATTTTATATCTTATCTTATTTTTAAGATCTGCATATAGAGGCTAATTGGGCCAGGTTTCTCATGACAGTAAACGGTCAATACCTCCAAGATTATACTAGAGAAACCTAAAACACTACCCCGGGATTTCACGTATCATTGAGACATAGATATGCATACGCCATTGTTTCCGAGCACATTTCGCAACGAACTCTTTTTGCGAGCATACAAATTGCGAACATATATTTCAAGTGATGGTATATATTACAAACGTATCTTTAGCGAGCATACAAATTGCGAACGTATCTTTTGCAAACATTTAAGATTGCGAACATATATTTACCGAACTTATTTGTTTCCAAAAAAAGAAGGAATCGAACATTTATGATTGTAAACATATATTTTCCGAGCATATTAGTATTCCGAACATATATTCTGCGACCATATTGTTTCCGGACGTTAGTTTTGCGAGCAATTTAGTTTTTCTAACTTATATTATGCGATCACATTGTTTCCGAACATATGTTTTGCGAACACATTAGTGGTTCTTTTGGTGTTCCATATTTTGGTGCCTATTGGATGTTGTGAGTGACAGACAAACATTTTATCAAAATCTGACACCCGTGAGTGGGTTAAAATTGGGTCACATCCAAGATGGCCGTCACAGACCCTGAAAATCGGGTAAACGGCTGTATTTGTGATAGAACAATAATTTTCGGCTCTACTTTATGGTTTTAAGGGTCAAGCAACTTATTTCTGTAGAAAGAATAAAAACTGACCCCCAGAAGTTGGTTTAAACTGGGTCAAATCCAACATGGCTGCCGCGGAAGCGCTGGCAAGGGATCCTGAAAAATAGGGTAAACGGCTGTGACTTTCTAAATATTTGTGATAGAGCAATGAGCTTTGGTTTTTCTCTATGATATTAGGGGTCAAGCAACTCATTGCTGCAAAACAAACTGTGACCTGACCCCCAGAAGATGGTTAAAACTGGATCAATTCTAAGATGACTGCCACAGCCTGGGACCATGAAAATAAGGTAAACGGCTGTACTTCCTTAATATTTTAATTAGCTGGATTAATAGCTGGATTTGTTAAGTATGCTTTTATTGTTCTCATGGTCTCTGGTGTTGTGGCCAATCTCTCATAGTTGAGGGGCCCTTGGTTGTCTTCCAGACCTTCTCTCCGGTTGTTGGGGCGTTCCCAACTCAATGCGGGTGACAGCAGATTTCTTCTTGAACAGGTTCAATTAGATCTGGGGACATATCAGACAGTCAGACTGCTGCAGATCTATGATGAATCTCCGCCTTCACTTGTTCACGGCTGAATTTGGGATCATCTTGCTTGCCCTGAGCTGCATAGTTTGTGTAGTTTGTGATTTCCATAATCGATTCGTCATCTTCTCAGATTCAAGACCAGTTTTGCAGGTGCTGCACAGCTGACCCATCCGTGCGTATGATTTTAAATGGGCTAAACATCAGCCAGCCTGCATTAGCAACAGCAGGGCATTGAGTTCCGGGCCGCATGCATGTTCAGGTTAGTGGAGGATGGTGATGCTTTGGACTTGGATCCAACACCCCTTTCTTTGCCTTGTGCAGGCGATTTGGAGCTCTCAAACGGCGGACAAACGTTTATCTATTAACCCCTAGTTTATCCGCAGCAGTGCTCACCAGGGGCTTTTATGGCAAGAGGAGGTTAACAAATCCAGCTGTTCTATGCTATTTGGACACACCTAAATAACATCCGACACATATCTGTTTTGCCCAAATGTTACATGTCTAAATGGGTTACAAATGTTCTTTGACAAGTTTGTACACTTATTATGTATCAGATTTTTCTTTAATAATCTTGAAATGTATTATCATAAAAATGTAAATATAGTTTTGTTAATCTATTTGTTAATAATAAGAGTTGTTGCAATAATCTCTCGTCAACATAATGGACGGTCAGAGGCCATCCTGCTTAATAAAGAAATGTGTTATCATTGCATACAAATTTATGCCTAATTATCTGCCTATGTCAAAAAGAATGGGAGTTATTGGTACCGTACTGATACCTTCACATTTTTGAAGATGCTGGCAGCCATATTGACCGCCATCTTTGATTTACCTGTTTAAATTATGAATTGTCAGGTCATAATTCAATTGGCAGCATTTAATTGAAAACCACTGAGTAGAGACAAATGCAGTGTTCTTTCCCAAATGATAACAAAGTTCAAGTCACATTTACCAGATTTTCGGGGTCTGCGGCCACCCAGGATGTGACCCAGTTTTATTCCACTTCCGGGTCAGGTCAGATTTATATTGGTAGCAATGAGTTGCTTGACTTTTAAATCCATGGAGTAGAGACATAAGTTATTGCTCTATTCCAAATATTAAGGAAGTTACAACCGTTTACCATATTTTCATGGTCCGACGGCGGCAGCCATCTTGGATTTGACCCTGTTTTTGCCCACTTTCAAAGGTCAGGTCACAATTCTCTCTGCAGCAATGAGTTGCTTGACCCTTAAAACTATGAATCAGAACCAAAACTCATTGTTCTATCACAAATATTGAGGAAGTTGCAGCCGTTTACCCGATTTTTATGGTCCGGAAGCGGCAGCCATTTTGGATTTGGCCCTGTTTGATCCCACTTCCGGGTGTCAGGTCATAATTTCACCTCCATCTATGAGTTGCTTGATCCCTAAAACCATACAGTAAAACCCCAAATTATTGTTCTATCCCAAACATTATGTTACAGTCGTCCACCCGATTTTCAGGGTCGGCGACAGCCATCTTGGATGTGACCCAGTTTTAACCCACTTCCGGGAGTCAGGTCAAAACTGTATTGGTAGCAATGAGTTTCTTGACCCATTAAACCACGGAGTAGAGACAACAGTTCCTGAGAACACTTGTATCATCACTGTACATTTCGCTGCCGAGTTACCTTTGATTTCAATTTTGTTGTTGTCAGGTTGTAGGCCGATGCGTAATGTATGGCATTTAATTCAATTCCTGCCAAAGATCTTCATAACTGTTTTAAATGTTTTTTAAATCTATATATTTTTGTCACATATTTTCATTACAATTATCAGAAGATTCTATATGAATATAAAATGCAAAAATAAAGAGAATATAGATATAGTGTAATCCATACTGTAATTGATATAAATAATACTACAAGGTTATATAAGTGAACAGACTAATTCAGTAATTCAACCAATCAACTGCTGGGATTTTTTTTCTTCTAGTTTTACCCAACCAATCAGCTGCAGCTGTTGAAATCAAAGTTGTAAACAATTGGCAATAATGTGCGCAAAATACATGGATAGATATACCATTAAAAAACTGAACATTATAGAGGAAGTCCGAAAAGAAGCATTGCATATTTAGATTGAGCTGGTAGGTCACCCAGCACGACAACAAAACCGCAAAAACAAGAATGTAAATATTACAGTTGTTTATAAGACGTAGGCTTTCGCTCTCTTCCCCTATTTTTTCTCCCTTCTCTCTCCCCTGTTGCATTCCCATTGGTATCCTCCTCTCGCCTAACAGAATTGTTCAAATCCTTAAACAGCTATATTACTGTATTAGGAGTTAAATTTGGGGCTTTAGCCGAAAATCTTTCAAGGTGGTTATAAAGAAATGTAGAATATGTACGAAGCGAATGTTGTCAAGTAAATTATTCCAGAACCTCGGACCATTACGTCTGACATGTCAATCCGGCAGCATGCTTATTAATAGGAACATTTATAATACGAGATATTGAAGTCATGTAGCCATGTTGTTCAGATGTTGCGATAAAATGTCATAGTTTCTAATTTATGTACTTGAAATATTAAAAATCATTGTGTTGAAAAAAAAATGAATTTTCAAAATGGCCGTTTCGAGTCTAAAAGCCTAGCTCTATTGTCTATTTCATCTGATATTTCGAAAACGGCGTGGTGAACATATCAACTGGGAGTGGAAAAGTTGTAGCCATGACTGTAATGAAGATATTTTCATAAGTTTTAAGTTTCCCCTAGCAAAGATATTTTTCCCAGACGTATGTTACAATTTGAAAAAATTGTAACATTGCATAAGGCTTTAACGTTAGGATATCAAAGGATCATGGGAAATATCACAAAATGGCGGCTTCCATGTAGCAAAATGTTTCCATTGATAGAAACATTTATGTTCTCATTATTAAGCATGCTACCGGACCACATGTCTCAGAGTTCTTTAATAAATTGATGACTTTTGAAAACTAAGTTCTTAAACTACTTTTGAGTTTTCTATATTTGAGTTTTCTATATTACGTAATCGTGTGTCCCCTTTTCATGGCAACTATATATTATCAACGGGTGGTGGGTTGAAAGAAGTTTTGTGTGGGGTTTAGGGTGTGGAGTTTCTTTCCCTTTTCTTGTCTTATATTGTTCACAGATATCTATGTCTGATAAATATCTCTGTCTCGATAGAGATGTTTTAGAGCACAAATCTTGTATTGTTATTTGTATGTGCTTATCATTTGAATGTGTGATGCAACAAAGTAATCAAAAGAAATGAAGTAGTCGCCTGCATTCACGATAAACTGATCAACCTTGCAGCAAGCTTTCAAGAGTGATAAGATGATTAACAACAAAAGAACGAGTATACGTGTTGGCCCACACAAAAGTGCAGTATTTTAACTGAAGATGAGTAAAGTCCGGTGTATCCCTCGTTTGTTATGATAGAAGCAATAGTTATCATTTGGTCAAATTACACATCTTCTAAAACGATCTAAAATATATTTTTCAAATAAATAAAACATTGAAATAACTTACATGGGCGCAGCCATTTGTGTTCAGACATCATCAACACAATTCTTGTTAAAAATGTGTTTTTCATTATAATCAAATTTGTATCATTAATAATTTCAAATTATTTAGCTGATAAGAAATTAGTTTTCTTTCATAAAGGTTTATGATGTACACGGAATTACTGATACATGACTTTAGAACTTCATAATCAAGCATAATGGGCAGAAAATTTCTAGAAAATTCCAAAGAAATACATTATTGTGTGGTAAAACAAAGGAATGTTGTCATTGTTAGACTAAGTATTTCAACACAAAGGCAGCCTCCGTGCTACGTTACGTTACATGAACAAAGGTTTCTCTGAAAAGTAAAAAAAAAATGATCTGCGGTAGAAGTAAGGATCCTTACAGAAGTGACGCCAGGATTTCAGAGGATTTTAAATCAGTGAAGTGTCTCAAGACAAATGACTACATTCAAAATTTTCTCATTGTTTCCTATTAAATAAAATCAATTGTTGGGGGCATAGCCCTTCTGTATCCGTTTGCGCAACCCCTGGGTCCGTGCCTTCAGCCCTCTACTTTGCTGTCCGAGTTGTTAGTTTTGGCTAATTCATGTCATTGTAGCAACGTCTTTAACTTTCGTCTCTTCCTCATGCTTGACTTCGAGGTCTTCCTATAAAAAAAGAAATATGAGAAATTATGCACTGAACAACATAAAAGGACATCTATGGTAATTCAAATGTGGTGGCGTGCATTTCATTTCAAACCGATTGCTGATTGACTTATCAGTATAAGTGCAATTTGGACCATTGTGGTTCAGCGAATCAAACAGAAATTGAAATCACGTTAGAGACAATAAACTAACATTTACTGGACATCTATTGAAGAACAAAATCTGGTGCAAACTTTTAGACAATCATCCGTTCTATATAATCCCTCAAATTTATAGAATCCTCAAACTTATAAAATCCCTAAAACTTATAGAATCTTTAAAAACCATAGAATCCCTCAAACTTAGAGAATCTCTCAAACTGACAGAATCCCCTAAAATCGATAAAAAACCCTAAAACTTATAGAATTCCTAAAACCCATAGAATAGCTCAAACTTATAGAATTCTAAAACTGATAAAATTCGTAAAACTTATATAAACCTTTAAACTGATAGAATTCTTCAAGTTGATAGAATTCATAAAACTTATACAAACCTAAAATTTATAGAATCATAAAACTTATAGAATCATAAACTTGATAGAATTCCTAAAACTAATAGAATCCCTAAAACTTATAAAATCCTTCGAACTTATAGAATTCCTAAGACTCATAGAATCCCTGAAACGTATATAATCCTAAAGCTTATAGAATCCCTAGAAATGATAGAATCCCCTAGAACCTATAGAATCCCTCAAACTAATAGAAATCCTAAAATCCGTAGAATACCTCAAACTTACAGAAATACTCAAACATATAGAATCCAACTTACTTATAGAAACCTAAAACTGTTAGAATCATAAAACTTATAGAATCATAAAATTGATAGAATCCTAAAACTTATACAACTCCAAAACTTCTAGTATCCCTTGTAATTAAACTAATAGAATCTCGAAAAGTGAGGATTCTTTAAATCAATGCTTTTCCCAAACTGTCTATCACCAATCGAAATTTGTGGGTTATTATTTCAAACAACCTCATAGCCTCATTGTCCTCGACAGCCTTTGCATACGCCACACTGTATACAAATCAATTATATAAGTGTTGAAATTGTATGCCTTGTTGTGTGCCAAGTTGTGTGACAGTTATGCCGCTAGAATTAGATAAAGCTCAATCAAACGTCTAATGATCTATTATATTTCAGTCTTTGACAATGAAGACGATTTTCCGCTCCTCCTAGATGTCATTGAGGGTATTTAATCATGATGGCACCTGATCAAAACATAAAGGATTCACACAACAACAAAATTTATACAAATCTGCGTATTTACAAATGACAAAGCGAAAAATTGTAAAATGGTAACCATGTTGCCTCTACATGTCGATAGATCTTTGTTTACAAAGCGAGTGTATGACTCATAGTGTGACACACTATTAGTATTTAATGAGAGAGTTAATAAACCCCTTACATGCCGAAACTTTCTCCCTCTTCAATCGTCTCCGGCAATTTCTTGCCTCTTGTCTCAGGAAGCGGCAAAGCAAGTAAACCCGCAAGAAGAGAAAAGCAACCAAAAACGACGAGTGGCAGAGGCAACCATACCTCATCCAGAAGATTTATGACTGGCGCTAACATGCTCCCTATTCTCGAGCATGTGGAACAAACGCCCATTCCAATCGTTCTAAAAGTATGAGAAAAGAGACAATTTCCTTCAACACTGTCCCATAGATTAAGCCTATCGACAGGAGCTTTACATTCTAATCGAAGCTGAAGAATAATCTCTGACGAATAATCTCTGGTGAATAATTTCTGACCTGCGGACGAATAACCTCATCAAACTGTTAAAAATACTCTGTAAATCTTTTCAAACCGATTTTAGACGACTGTAATTACTTCAGTGTTTCGACCAATCAACTGCTGGGTAATATTCTTTCCGTACCCAAGCAATCAGATGCATTTACTGGAGGTAACGTTGTATGTAAAAGTGCGTGCGCGTATTATCTTCATATATAACGCATATATTATTAGATTTTTAAAGCATTTGTTTGATATGATTGTCCTCATACCGTGCGTGAATTGTGCAGACGGCTAAGAATCCCTCAGTAATTGATTGGTCGATAAAAATCCCCCAGCACACGATTGGTCCATTATGGACACCTGAATTGGGTTATGTAACATTATTTGAATTAATTTTCCGGAAAATGCCAATTCAGATTTGAAATGGTAACCGCCCCACGCTTGCATTCTGGGCTAAAGTGAGTAAATAAACATCTCGTAGATAAATAAACGCAGATGTATACAGACGTAAGTCCACTGGACGGTAAGAAAGTGGAGTGCAGAAATTCAAGCAATACCCCAAAATCGGACGAAATCGATCCTTGCTATCCACTCGGCGGCAATGCTAAGCCCTCCCATGGCGCCATCCCTGCAATACAATATAACTTGCCAAGCTGGAATGGTGTATACCTGTTACCTCTGTCTGCCAATTTAACTTACCTTAAAGGGGTGGGGAACACTTCCGCCGAAAAAGTATAGATAATACCAAAAGCTGCCGATATCATGAATTTTCCAATCATCGCTATGCTAGTTCGCCATGCTCCCAACTCTAGAAAGAAAGGAACGATATAACTTTGAAAGACATGGCATTTCACTATGTCTGTGGGTTGCTATGTGTGCGCAGGCCCAGCAAATTACGTTTTACAGTTGTATGGAGAATTTTTAATATGGAAGGTTGTATTGTAAGGCGCCAGAATTTTGATGCGGTGACAAGAGAGGGGCAGATTTTTTCTCGAAGGGGCAAAGGCCTATAGATTGGACACAATATGTAACCTTACAAAATGTTCTTGGGGTGGGGGAAAGTGGTGGCAAAGTCGGGAACTTAGGCGAGAGATACCCCACCCGTGGGGAATATAATGTTACCTTATATGTAACCTTGTATGTATGTGTGTAACATACATACATACATACATACATACATATATATTACCCTGTGTGTAACCGTGTATATATAATAAAAACCTGTTGAATTATGGAAACTTATATATCAATTAGCTTTTGTAATCAATACGGAAGTTGTTTTCGCCTCAGTCTTTTTCTTGATGAAAATTCCATCATCCTTCATCAAGATTTAGCAGTAGAAAAGAGTTCATTGACTGAAACGTAAGACAGGAATTCAGCAGTGTAGAGAATTATCTTAAACATTTCGATCTGTCCTCTCTTTCACACATCACAACTTTTGCAAAATCTTGATTAATCATAACACGGAAGCTGCATGCAGATAGGTGCTATTGCCGTAAGGCTATTCTGTTCATAATTTAAAGCTCTTTCTGTTACATGACGGGTCCTGCCTCTTATATACCTTTCAGGAAGTAGTGACTATCTACCTACTGTGGTGTAGCGCTTATCATACATGTCTACAGACCACGAGGTCCTGGTTTCAAGCCTGGGTTGGGTAGACACGCCAGTGCACCACAACTGGTTATCAAAGGCCATGGCCATTGACTAGGTTGTCAATGTTATGTCTGTCCGTACGTCGTACCTGTGTTCTCGTCCGGGTTGTACAGTTGTATTAAGCGTTTCGTGATAGCATTGTTACTATCATATCCGATTACGCAGGTGACGACCCCGTCATTGTAATTGTGTGTTTACTCGTCGTCGAGTTAAACACATGGCAAGGACAGAAATGGAGGGATCAGGGATGTTTTGATCTGAATTAAGTTGAATTGTTCCATGTACTGCCAATGAATTTATATCCTGAAAAGAAAATCCAAACATTTTTGCTAGACTGTAAAATAATTAGTTTCAGTCATGAAAGATACTCTAAAGAAATGGTTTCTGGCATGAAAGATACTCAAAAGAATTGGTTTCTGGCATGAAAGGAAATCAGCAAGAAAGATCACAAGTTATTAAAAGATTTCTCTGGTGTGGGGGTGGATGAACGCTGGTAGACTTAAGAATTTTTGGGATTGGGATGACTTATGACAATAATATATGAGGATGTTAGCAGTAAGAGCTATACGGAGTTTTATTTTACCAAAAAAGATCGTGAGGAGGCAGGCTACACCGCCGATGATTTCAGCTAATACAATGGAAAGACGTCTGCCGAGGAATGAATTCATTGCTGGTATGCAAATTAGATAGGCGGGAATCTCAACTCCTGCCGATATCAGGGATGTTACGTAATCGTTGCTACCGAGGTCTGACGTACTAAGCGAGAGTCCATAGTAGACGAGGTTTATGACCCACCTATGATAAGCAAAATGAAAAGAGCAATTATGTTTTAGTTCGTCCACTGAACCTGTCTAACAAAAGTACCCAAGAGAGTTTGGTAGATATTTACTTTCACCCCATCCCTGCCCTTTCATTATCTAAAATTGATCTTACCGACTCATTAACCTTAATATGAACTATTTCCAAATATGTCACATCTATCTACCCATCCCCTCAAACCAACCCCATTTTCTACGTCACCTTCCCATATCGCTTGTTCATGGCACACATAGCCCATTGTGTTAAAAGTGCCATAATTAATCAAACCTCTAGGAGGCATGCAATCAACCAATGGAGTAGATCAACACGAGAGGAGTCATCTTCACAACATTTAGGATTAAGGTCAGTGGCGCAAGAAAGCCCAAAACCTTCCTATGACACATATAGCATAACATAACAGAACACAACATAATATTACATAACAAGATGGCGGGCTAACAAGTGCTAGTCACCCCATAAAAAGCCCAAACTAGCAAAACCACCACCACAAAAGAAAAAAAAAAAATATCAAAGACGCCCAGAGTTAGTAAAGAATGCATCAATGTTGACTTTGAAATTGTGAACAGTATTGGAGCTAACCACGCACTCAAGCAAACCACCCACTCAGGCAAACCAATCTACTCATTATTTTTGCGAAAGCTTAAATGCCAAATATCGATCCGCAAAAACTCTTTGCCTAACTTAGAAATATTGTCACGTGTCACATGAGGATTAGCTGTAGCATGAAAGAAACCTGAATTATATCGCCATGTACTCTTCTCAATTCAAGCGTAAGCAAACCAAGAATTCGCAACCTAGATTCATAAAAGAGATTCCTTACTTCGGGAATAAGTCTAGTGGCCCTTCACTGAAGCTGCACCAAAATGAACGTATCCTTCTCATAAAAGGAACTCTAAGCCGGAATAGCATACTTAAGGTGAGGCCTGACTAACTGCTTATACAAATTAAGAACAACCTCTTTACCAAGAAAACAAAACATTTTTTATAATCAAACCAAGCACCCTATTTTCCCTTGTAGCTGCTAAAGCACACTGTTTAGAAGACTTTAGGTTGCTTGTAATGGCAACACCACGATCCCTTTCTTCATCAACACAACCAAGATTTGAACTATTCATGCATCAAAAGCCAAATTGTTCTGACCAAAATGAATAGCTTTGCATTTATCAACACTGAATAACATCTGCCACGTTTGGGATCAAAACTAGTGTCATCAGCAAATTTACAAATCCTGGAGCCAACTTGTGAAACATCAATATCATTAATGAAGATTAGGAAAAGGAACGAATCCAATACAGAACCCCGAGGAATGGACTAAATTCCAATAGATTAGAAACACAAGATCTTCTGGTAAGAACCCATGCTGGGAGAAATTCAGTAAACCATTGACCAGTAAATGATCTAGAACAACATCCTTAATAATGGATTATATGACCTTGCACACACAACGCTAGTTAGACTCACTGGCTTAGTTACAAGTGACATTAAGAGTTCTCCAATCACTAGAAACAACAAACGTTCATACACACCAATTAAACGTACATACACACCGATCAAGTACACATACACACCGACTAAACCTGCATACACACCAATCAAACATATCTACACACCAATTAAACTTACATACACGCCAACCAAGCACACATACAGATGCAATAAAGATACATACACACCAATTAAACAGATACACACACACAAATCAAGCATACATACATACCGATTAAACATGCATACGTACAAATTAAACATACATACCAATTAAACATACACACAAACCAATTAAACGTGCATATACACCAATTAAACATACATACACACCAATGAAGCACACATGCGCGCACATTAAATAATCAAACACACCAATTAAACAATGCGTATACACCAATTAAACAGATACACACACTAATTAAGCATATATACACACCGATTAAACATACATGCACACCAATTAAACTTACATATACAAAAATTAAACATATATACACTAAATAAACATACATACACACAAATTAGATATATTTACACACCAATTAAACATACATACACACCAATTAAGCATACAAACACTACCAATTAATCATACATACACACCAGTTAAACATACATACACACCAATTAAACATACACACACACCGATTAAACATACATACACACTAATTAAACAGATGCATACACCAATTAAGGTGCAGTGGCTTAGTGGTTAAGGAGTCTTGTTCGTATGTGATAGGTATCGGGTTTGATTCACGCTGCGAGTGCTGCAATGTGTCCTTAGCAAGTTCACTCAGTTGTAAAAAAATGAGTACAAACATTGCTGGGGAGTTAACATGCGATGGACTGACATCCCATCCAGGGGAAGTCATGTGCTCTCATCTGATTACGCCAAGGAAATCGGGGAGAAGCACTGGCCTAATGGTACTAATGACTCGGAGGAATTTAACACACCAGTTCAACATACGTGCACACCAATTATGCATACGTGCACGCCAATACACACCAATTAAACATGAGATTCAAAGTTCTCAGTCGCAGGTTCCTCGTTTTGAATAGGTCAAGTACTGTTCCTTGTTTGGCGGTTGAGTTGTTTTCCTGAAAAATAAGTGTAAAAGTGAAATACACATGCGGTATTTTCAGTGACCAGGCTCTGCGCAGCCATAACCATGGGTTTAACGGGATTATTATGACCCCTTCCCATAAAGTAAGATGGTCCAAAAATTTGACCTTTAATATCCATTGCTTCTTGTGTTTTTAATTTGTTTGCTTCAAGTTCGTGGTGGCAGTTGAACATTACATGTTGGGTCCGATGGATACTAACGAGCGGGAGATGGCTCCCTTTTAAGATAAAGTTGCAGAAAACAGCACCGTCACTTTGCTCCTTTGGGAAGAACAGAAGGATAAGCTATATGCTGAATTCTATTTGACTAATTTGTATAAAGTGACTGTTATCAAAAGTCTTTTGGCAGGAAATGATGACAGGTTAAAATGTTATGGAATCTTATATTACTCAACATAGGCCTAAAGTGTGTACCTATTCTGTCTTAAAAATCGAGTCCATGGAATTCGAGCGAAAAAAATATTAAAATTTATGATTTTTCGGACTGGGGTATATACACCACCAAATCCCCTAAACAGTCCGGTTGAGTGGGAGATCGGGAGATTTCTTGTCTTTATAACCAACAATGCATCTTTTCAAATTTAAATCTCTCTAAAGAAATACATAATGGTAAAGATAGGTTTAAGCCAAAGATATAGGAAAAAAGCGTGCGAAATATTTTAATTTTATTAGTGCAACAGAACGATAAAATGTTTTTCTCCATGCATTTTCACCAGCGCAAATTTGATTTTCATTAGGAATTTTAAGTGATCTTTAAAATTTATTGCAATAATTCCGAAGAGCAGATTTTAACATTTTAGTCATCAGCAAAAGCTCAAATTAGGCAAAGAAAGATCCAGAAATATCAATTCAATATCATATTATAAGTATACAACTTTAGAATAACAGAATTTGAAAACCGAAATAAAAACGGCTGAAATTTTGAAAAAATAAAATAATGGTGACTGCGCTTGTTTCGATCTCCCAATTCAGAGATCTCCCAGTCGGGAGCATGGACCGGACTGCGAGAGCAATATACCTAGGCCTTTTCTTCTTGACCAAAAATAGACACATACAACAAGAGTTTCTTGTCACCAAGCCTGGAATTTGTTGTTACAAAACAGCGAGGACTTACTTGCTCTGTCCTAATAATGGCCTCCATGAAATCTGGTGGAAGCTCTTTCTTGTTAACCTTTGCCGCCTTTCTAATGATCTTCTCCGCTTTGTCGTATTTCTGTCGTGCTATCAGCCATCTTGCAGACTCGGGGAGGAATCTTAAAACAATTCAAATAAAGAGTTTTGCAGGAGCATTTGGCTTCAAAAGATGTGCTTTTTAAAGCAAATTTGTGCAGTTTTAATGATGATGATTGTGATTACATCTCGGTCATTTGTCGAGTTCATTCGATCATTCATGTATCACCATGACGAGCTCACCGGAAGCAGTATCGCCAACAAGGGGTGCTTTACCCCCGGATCCGGGATCGTAAGTGGCACGAGCCGTAGGAGGCACGTACAAATAGAGAAAATGGATGCTCGTTTAAAAGATAGCTTTTACAATATGTGTAATAAGCTTTTGTTTATCAAAGGGACCAAAACACCGTGGTCCCGCATTGGCTGTCGGCGGCCCGAATTGAAAGTGGTAATTGCGTACACGCGCATATGGTTACATGCTTATTTTTGCAATGCATGCCTCAGCATAATCCATTTGCCACCAACATAACCTCTTTCACAAAGGTCCGGCCTCTCGTGGTAAAATAAACCAGGAAGTTTGGCTTCATCATGTTCAAACAAACTATTCACAATGTCATACCCATTCATTTATGTCTCGTAAATAACCAAGAGAGGTTTGGGTATTGACCTGTTAACCTTAGTGCAGGCCCGGACACCTCTAGATTAAGCGCGCCATTGACACCCCATTTGCCAGAGCTCCTCTTGTTAACTTTCCATTACTCAACCCTAAAATATGGACCCACTCCCCCCTCCCCTTACCCACCCCTTCCCCCATCCTCACGGTAATTACGGTTCTGCTTTAACGCATAATAAAGAGAATAGGTATTTTATATTATGAAAAACTACGAAGACATGAAATATAACATATTATACTCGAGAATCCACTTACGGTATTAGAAGAAAGAAGAGAAACGTTGGCGCCGTCATAACAAATTGAAGGGTCCTCCAATCTCGTATGAAGTAAGCATACACCTCTTTCACAAAGGTCCGGCCTCTCGTGGTAAAATAAACCAGGAAGTTTGGCTTCATCATGTTCAAACAAACTATTCACAATGTCATACCCATTCATTTATGTCTCGTAAAAACCAAGAGAGGTTTGGGTATTGACCTGTTAACCTTAGTGCAGGCCCGGACACCTCTAGATTAAGCGCGCCATTGACACTCCATTTGCCAGAGCTCCTCTTGTTAACTTTCCATTACTCAACCCTAAAATATGGACCCACTCCCCCCTCCCCCTACCCACCCCTTCCCCCATCCTCACGGTAATTACGGTTCTGCTTTAACGCATGATAAAGAGAATAGGTATTTTATATTATGAAAAACTACGAAGACATGAAATATAACATATTATACTCGAGAATCCACTTACGGTATTAGAAGAAAGAAGAGAAACGTTGGCGCCGTCATAACAAATTGAAGAGTCCTCCAATCTCGTATGAAGTAAGCATACACAGTTAAAAGAACATAGCCAACGGCAAATGTAATCTGCATGATTATCCCTGCTAGTACACGGTACGACGGACCCACTAACTCGGTTCCTGTAATGACGAAAAGGAAAGATTTAATCAACAAGCGGCAGAAGAGTCTCAACTCATTAGTTCATCAAAAATAGGATATGTAAGTGGTAGGTTCATGCAAGGAAAATGTTAGGAGCTTCTTTTCTCCTGAACCACTACAAAATGTAATTCATATTCGCTATAACAGCATGAACAGACGGAATTTGGGGTGCAAGGGGGCATCTGTCTCCCATTTTATTCGATATTTGTATCTTTTATATTGTTTTTTTAATTTTATCTTAGCGTGATTTCATGATCCTCACGTTAGGAGTCAACTTTCATTTTGTGATTTTGCCCGCCTACCTTCGCAAGGGGTAGGGGAAGGGGGACTAACGTCAAAACTGAAAACCTCTTTTTGTCATTTCCAACTCCCGCCAATCATCCGGCTAAAACTTTGCAAAGGGGAAAAATTGTTTTCCTTAAAGTGAAGAATATTTTCCTTAATATTGCAATTAATTCTGAAAAAAATGCTTGTTCGGCCCGTTTTTATTGTGATTTACTTTTTACCCTAAATGCGGCATCAATCAATATCAGCAAAATTTTAAGAGCTGGAGGAATACATTTTATCCTTCCCTATGGTTAGATTTCACACTCTCACGCCATCTTCAAGAAACTTCCTTAATTTTTGAGATAGGCCAATACAATTTTCTGTGCATCTGTCAGGATAGTTTTTAAACACTTGAAGTTAAATCTTGATCGAACTCATCCGTTTCTATTGGATAATAGGTGGAAGAAAATGACAGTTCCAGGAGCGGAATTACTCACCTTTTTAACTGTTTGAAAAATGCATACAGTGACCGTAAATAGTGCTTATTAATATCTGTGCGTTTTCATAATTATCCTTCGCTTTGTATTTTGAATTGCATTTTGTATTTTGTTTTGTATAACTGCACTCATAAGCATGACTGAGGACTAGTGAGATAAACCTCTGACTCAGTATGCGCGCACTACCTGTGTACATCAGATGCATATGGCTACAGTACACAGTCATATGTTATCTGACTAGACTGACAGCCCGGCAGCATGCCTATTAATGGGAACATAAATTTTCCTAAAAATGGGAACATTTTGCTACACGCAAGCCGCCATTTTGTGATATTTCCTATGATCCTTTGATATCCTAACGTTAAAACCTTATGCAATGTTACATTTTTCAAGTTTGAAATACGCCTGGGAAAACTATTTTTGCTAGTGGAAACTTAAAGCCTATGAAAATACCTTCATTACTGTCATGGCTACAATTTTTCCACTCCCATTTGATATGTTCACCACGCCATTTTCGAAATATTTGAAAATATAGACAATAGAGCTACGCTTTTAAGCGCAAAACGGCCATTTTGAAAATTCAAATGTTTTTCAACGCAATGATTTTTAATACTTTCAAGTACATGAATTAGAAACTATGACATTTTATTGCAACATCTGAAGAATATGACTGCATGACTTCAATATTCTTGTGTGTTCTAATTGTTCCTGTTAATAGGTATGCTTCCGCACTGACTGAGGACGGGCCTCAACCCATAAATATTCCAGCTGCCACCATTTATGTTTTCTAAATGTTTTTTTACCTATGACAAAAGCGATCAGAAATACTCCAATATTTCCAGCACCAAGCAAAAAACGTAACACAACATATAACCAGAAGCTTGGAGAAAAGGCCAGTACGACACCTGGTACAGTAAAAACAACCAAGGCTGTGAAAGAAACAAAGGCGCCGGCCAATTCTGGAGAGAGGAAGACAAATTATGGGATTCAGTGATATAAATACAAATCAATCAATCAATTAATCAACCAACCAATGTCATGTGTTTTTTTGTTTAGCAAAAAAGATTGAACATCAGTGGATTTATATTTGACAGAGACAGGAGAGTCAATAACATTACTGGAAGGCTAAACTAAATGTCCTTTTTTATTTCTTCTCTGGCAGTCTGGGAAACGTACAACCCTGTGGATCCCTGGTTTCACTTTTTCAGGCAAAATAAGATTTCAATAGATTTAAACTAAGGGCGGTGCTATGCAAGAACGAGTTCAAAAACGATCTAGAAACATGAAGAATATTGAAAATGACTTGAGAAAAAAATAATAACATACATGTCTGCTAAAACGCCAAAGGTAAATGATCCAACTAAGATCCCAAAAAAATAAATGGACTGCGCCAGATCGGGAAGATTCTTTTGCTCACAGACAAGTTCATACTGAAAAGTAGAAGAAAAAATATGCATACAGTATGTATGCGTGAATGTTTTGCGTAAGCAGCACGGTTTTAGATTGTTAGATTGTAAAAAAAAGTCTTAAAAGGTATATGGACTTGGCAATCTTGGGCTAACAAAGCAAAACAATTGATTCACGAAATAACAATTGACCATTTACAGTGTTTTTAAAGGAATATTCCCATGTTTTTTCGTAACCTTACATAAGAAAGGGAACAATTTTAGAAACAATTTAGTACAGAAATCATTTTAATATGTTATTCCTACCAGGAGATATTTAAATTTTAAGGTTCTCAAAACCTGCCAATAAACAAATAGGAAAAGGCTCAGTATGACATCACAGCAACACATTCTCCCACAAAGTTGATGTATTTCATTAAAATCTATCATCCTTTTTATTACTAAAACCTGCTAGAAAAATAAGTTGATGAAAGTTAAGTATTTATATACATTGCCAAATATACCGTAGTTCAATAGCTTTTAGAAAATTATTTATAATCATACAGAAACAACTAATTAACGTTCAAAGAAATATATAAACATTCGCAATGGAATTGCCTCTATGAACACGAATTCATAATACTGTACAAAAACCTGAACAAAATGCGATATCAACCTGATTTGTGTACCAAATTGACTCTAAAAGTATGCTCTTTTAAAAAGAATTGTATAAAAACCCATGGGAATATTCCTCTAAATCTCAGGCAGCAATTTGCATAAGCCACTAGACTTATCAATTTGCATGAGCCACTAGCAGACTAGACTTATTCTCGAAGTAAGGAATCTCTCTTATGAGTCTATGTTGCGAATTCTTGGTTTGACTACGCTTGAGTTGAGAAGAGTACGGGGCGAAATGATTCCGGGTTCTAAGTTCCTATCTGGTAGTGATGCTTTGACTTTATTTTATTTCTTGCATGTTTTAATTAATAATCATGTAACACGTGGTAACAATTTGGAGTTAACCAAAGAGTTCTCACGGATAGATATTCGGCGTTTTAGCTTTTCGCAAATAGTTGTTAATGAGTATAATGGTTTGCCTGAGTGGGTGGTTAGCTCCAATTCTGTTCACAATTTTAGAGTCAACATTGATAAGTTCTTTGTTAACTCTAGGCGTCTTTGATTTTCTTTTTGTGGTGGTGTTGGTTTGGGTTTTCTATGGAGTGACTAACCCTTCTTAGCCCGTAATCTTTTAATGTTATGTTATAATGTATGAGCATTTTGTGAAATATTACAGGAGGTCGTTGGTATTTTCTTTCGTAAATCATTTGTTCATAATCATTTGTTCATAAATAAGTGGTGCAGTATATTCCGATCAAAGGTTTTTGAGTCTTTGCCATGTCCCCAATACAATAGCAGGAATATATTTTCCAATATTTTTTAAGTGACGTAGATCTAAAAAATAATC
Source organism: Chiridota heheva (assembly GCA_020152595.1). NCBI lineage: Eukaryota > Metazoa > Echinodermata > Holothuroidea > Apodida > Chiridotidae > Chiridota > Chiridota heheva. Next base: position 1,085,042 of record JAIGNY010001724.1, on the reverse strand, counting down.
AATAAGATAATATTTTGATGAATCACAAATGTATTAAAGACTAACCCGATTTTATCAGCTATAACTCAAAAGCTAAAAGTGTCTTTCTTGAAATTCGAAAACTAATCTACTCAGATTTGAATACTCTTTTAACCAATATATAACTTGTACGGGAAAAGGGATGGAAGTCGAAACCGTTCGGAAATTTAATCGAAAGTTGAAGCACTTTGGAAAAATGCCAGTTTAAATTTGCCTGTACCAATAGGTGCTATATTCACCAGTTCAGTATTCGTCCATTATGAGGAGGGGAAATGTTCGGGTACCAAATGCACTCCTATCCCCTCCTCCTGAAAAATAATTGAATTAAATTTGCATAATTCATTGTAAGAAGTGCTTAAAGTTCAAAAACTAGTTTAATGAAACATTCCTATTTTCGTGACTTCATCATAATGTTTTCTTATTAAGCTCAAAGTGTTGCCAATTGCACATACATCTTCAAACAATTTCTTGTAATCAACGATTATACCCAACATAATTTAAGGAATTTAAGAAATCTCTCATTTATTTACAAGCTACTATAAAAAAACGACATAGTTACCATTATATGGATCGTATTTGTATTGGCCCAGAACTTTTGAAAGCTTCATATTTTTAAAGGGTGCCGCAATTTTGACGTTTGACTGATAACATCACCCATCATACTTTGATAAACCCAACGCAATCTATTATGCTATGCCCATACACTAATTTATAAAATATTCTAATACGCAAAAATGAAACAATTATATTTACATCAATATATAAGCAAAATAGAGAAATTATGGAACATTTTAAAAAGCACGTATCATATTCTGAAAGAAATTACATCACACAATTAATATTTATGTTTTGATGGCGAAGTATTTCAAACAAAACGGCGGTTTTTATGCTGTTTGCAATAGTCCGTTATTGTTTTTCGAAAAATGAATAGCGTCAGTTTATGCTGTTTAAAAATGTATTTGATAAAGTGGAAGCAACTCACATCAGTGGTGATAGAACTCTTATACTGGTTCTGATCAAACACCCAGCCTTCATCGCATTTCATTGTCTCGTCGGTCAAAGCTCCCGCCATGTAACCAGGAAAATAATTGTCAGGGTATTCCACATCGTACTTAGCACACTGTTCATATTCATACACGTCATCATTTAACGCAATCGGTATAGAAGCGTTTCGGTACTGGTATAAACATGATAGGTATGCATCTGTGTCGGAATCTCTGTAGAGGGAGTAACAGTTGTTTACCTCATCAGACCATGACTCCACGGCGCACCAGTGATCTGGTTTGGCATTCAGAAATACAGCGGCTAGTGTAGTCAATGCTGCTGGGATGCCAATCAAGCACAATGGGACGAATACATACCTCTGGTAACGCCCAAATTCTCCGATTTCAACCAATATGTCATCGAACTTCATTTTCTGAAATTTAAGGAATGAAATATTTTACATTCGGCATAAAAAAAACGTGAAAATATCTTGTTACCTATAAACTCTATTTTATTAGGAGCCGATGTTTTAAGAGGATGGGCACATTTCTTTATGGTCATTTGGAATTTCACAAAATAAAGTACATACTTTTAGCAACATTTTGTTAACTCGCTATGATTTTGCCATTCTATTCTTTTTGAAATACTTGCATTTATTGTATGCATATTGTTTGAAATTGCTACCACACCACTGAGAATAACGGCACTGTTATGCGGTGATGAAACAGGTACGTCTAAACTAAATGCATACCAAATTTGTCCATTCTGTGTAATGACCCATATAACATAACATAGCATAACAAGATGACGGGTTAAGAAAAGTAAGTCTCAAAAAAAAAAAAAACCAACACCACCACCACCACAAAAGAAAAATCAAAGACGCCCAGTTAGTAAAGAACTTATCAATGTTGACTTTGAAATTGCAGAATTATGAAAAGAATTGAGCTAACCACCCACTCAGGCAAACCATTCCACTCATTAGCAAACCTTTGCGAAAAGCTAAAACGCCAAATATCAATCCATGATAACTTTTTGGTCAACTTCAAACTGTTACAACGTGTCACATGAGGATTAGCTGTAACATGCTAGAAAATACAGGAACTTAAAGATGCACTAACAGAAAGGAATTTAAAAACCTGAATCATATCGCTACGTACTCGTCTCAACATCTCTTCTCAAAAATTAACAACAAGCGTGATTCATGAGAAAGATTCCTCATTTCGGAAATAGCTCTAGTGGCTCTTTGCTGAACCTGCTCTAAAATGGAACTTATTCTTCTCATAACAGGTACTCCAAGCCTGGATAGCATACTCAAGGTGAGGCCTGAATAACTGTTTATACAAATGAAGAACAACCTCTCCATCAAAATAATATCAAACTCTTTTAATCAAACCAAACATCCTATTTACCCTTGCAGTTACAAAAGCACATGCACTGTTTAGAAGGCTTCAGATTGTTAGTAATGAGAACACCAAGATCCCTTTCTTCATCAACACAAACATGATTTGAACCATTCATGCAGTAATCAAAACCCAAATTTATCTGACAAAAGTGAATATTTTTGCATTTGTCAACATTGAATAACATCTGCCACGTTTGGGACCAAAGACTAGCATAACTAGATCACTGTGCAACAATGAAGAATCTATAGCATCATCAATAATCCTGTGGAGCTTAGTGTCATCAGCAAATATACATATCTTGGAGCCAAGTGAAACATCAATATCATTAAAAAAAGCGAACCCTATATAGAACCACGAGGAAGACCACCTTCTTTTATAGAGATACTTCACAATTAATTTCCAACCTGTCAACTAATCAAGAATTTATCCAACTGGTACCATTTTTTAAAACATTTTAACTTTAAAAGTATTATTAAATATACATAGCACATATTTAGGCCCAATTTGGTATGAAAATACATGCATGATGTATACAAGCCAATTATGGGTATTGTAGTCTGGCAGTCTGGTAAGAAAATTCAAAAGCGAGACCCTGGCGAGGGTAACGGTAGTTTACGCGGCTCTACCCTCCAGACAATATATTACAGGGAAGCATTGAAAAGTTCTCATTCTTACGAATAGAAACACGGTTTTTTTGAAAATTATTATAACTATCGTACCAAAAGTATTGTGAAACTGTGGAAAATCTTCAATTTTATGAAAAATCTCGGGACAGACTTAAAATACTATTTATCTGTTTCTTTTCTTGTGTTTAACTCTAACAGCATAATAAACATGACATTTGACCTATACGTTGTTGGAAAACTTTTTTTTCAAATCTGACATACTTAAACATTCTTTTACATGTGATATTTGATTCTTTAGGGCGCATAATGAGGTGGAGTGACACTTCCCTTTACAATTGTTCAAAGTATTTCTGTTTGTGTCTCTTGCCACAAATACGACGACGTTGAATCGTTTATCTTGACTTATACCCTTCAAGTCCAAGCTTGTATTTATCTATAGTCCATCACTATTATGTATCATTGACATCGTTATTAAGGAATACATTTGCCACGGAGTCGTCGACTACTTCTGATCCGAGTTCTGTCAGCCTCTGATTGAAAACTATGCGTAACGTGAACAATCACCAATTACCATGATTACGAAATCGATATACGCACACTTCCAGGTCCATCAATAATTTTCCTAAAATTAAGGATTGAAACTGTTCCAAAGGTTTCTTTTATTTTGATCGTCCCTTTGTCTATTTTATTACAACAAAATGTACAGCCAACTAGTCAATTGTAAAATACCTTCTTCATTAAATATGAGCAACAGTTCAAAAGTGTTAAAAAGTACTTTTACGTAAATTTTGCTTTAAGTTTTTGTCCAAAATGTTTTTCCTGAATAGGGACGCGGCTTGTGTGATCGCTCCTGTCCTCCTTCTACCATGCTCACCCACCCTCTCCTAATAGATAATGATATAAAAATGGTAAAATAAAAACCATCCTGTGTAGTATGAAATTATATGAATCAAATCACAAGGGTAAATTCAGTGGTCAAACATTACCCATTTATAACCAAGGAGCTATTAGTTCCGTTTAGGAGTTATTGCATTTCAAAGATTCCGTGAGTGTGTTGAAAAGTGACCTCACAGCCTAAAGTGTGATGTCATAAAGGCAAATGCAAGACAATTTTTAGGTATTTCTTTGAAAATTAGTTACCTCTTCCTATATTAATAGAATCACTTTTTGTTGATTTTTTGAGATAGGCTTGCACTTTTTAAGAACGTGTTATGCCCATTTGCTGATGAAACTTACGCTCTATAAGTAAAAGAAAAACATATTTGTTTGTTTTTTATTTTTAGAAATACATCAGAATTGTCTTGGATCTGCCTTTATGACATCACATCTTACACTGTGAGGTCACATTGATGAAATCTTTGAAATGCAATAACTCCAAAATTGAATAAGTTATCAAGAAATTTCACGGAAATATTCCTTTCATTTCTGTTAACTGGTTGATAACTCCATGATCTAATAGAGTAAAACTCCATCTGACCATCAAATAAAGTGTATCCGCTGCCACAGCAAATTACACTGTGTTTAATAACATCACTTGATCTGGGTCCTGAAAACATATATTACAATAAACTATAGTTCTTTACTTAAACTTAAATCATATGTTACTGGAAAAATAGTATTAACCCGTTCTTACCCAGTGTAAGGTGCAAAGAAGGATTCGATATAACGTCAGATGTTTCGTAGAAAAAACGGAATGCAAAAATGTACACTTACCAAGAAAGGGATCTTCTTTTTTTTTTTTTTTAAAACAAATGTCAAGTTGTAGCACAAAAAGAAATCTGTTATATTAAAAATACGTCTGCCAACAACATCAGCTGAGTCGCTGACCAGTGATTGGACCATTGGTATTCTGGTATCAAAGTGTTTGCTCAGTAACGTTAAGTAAAGATGATCATAATCTCCATTGTTTAAACAATGAAAGAACTTTGGCAGTTTAGTATTTGCTTTAATATTCTTGAAAATAAATAGGGTGTTCAAACAGTGCAGGTCTCTTTCAATTTGTGCATGTATTTTTGTACAGATGTTTTTGTATAAATTATGTGTTACATTTAGGCCTACGTTGGTGATTCAAGGATGTTGGGGGTGGGAGGGAGTGAAGGGTAAAAACATAACATTTTACGAGAGGCAAGTAACTTAGGAGTAACCTATACCAGCCCACTGTTTTTTTGTTCCGTCTTGGCGTGTGGGTGTGTGTGTGCGGGTGTGACGCTTTGATTGTAAAAACGATATCTCAATAGCCATAAACTGTATTCATGTCATATGTAGCACACAAATATGCCATGGTCCGTACATGTGCCCTACTTTTGTTCATGATGATGTCAATGCATTTTAATGAGTAAGCGCGGTATAATGTAAAAATCTTGCAATGCTCGTATTTTAACAACCGTATTTTTGTTTCATATTTGGTAGAATTATGACATTAACTAGTATGTACATGTTTATAATATTAAAAAAACATATTAAGTTTGTTGTATAGAAATACATAAGAATTGTTTTGGATCTGCCTGTATGACATTACATTTTACACAGTGAGGTCACAGTGATGAAATCTCGAAATGCAATAACTCCAAAACGGAACACGTTATCAAGAAATTTCACGGAAATTTTTCCTTTAGTTTCTTTTAACTGGTTGATAACTACATGATGAAAAAGTGAAAAAACATTTTTATCAAAAAGGCCGAAGGTACTGTCTCTAATGGTGAGGCTGACATCAGGTGGTAAGCAACAGGTGGAAAAAAAAGTTTCAAATATGTTTTACAAAGTGAAGCGACCCAAAAAGATGCTCATAACATTCCCTACAGCCCTTACAAAACGTACGAAGGGGACTTACAATTAAACTTCCCTTAGTAAGAAGTTGATTTGTGCCTAGGATGTAGTGTAGATACCGAAATTGGAAGTAAATGACTTTCTTATCCCTAATCGTACTATGACAAAAAAACTACACCTACCTGCAAAGGATCTTCGTTTTCGTCTAAAAACAAATGTCAAGTTATCGGTAGCAAAAAAGAAATATGCAATATTAAAAATACATCTGCCAACTGACCGACAACACCAGCCGAGTCGCAGACCAGTGTTTGAACTATCAGTATCAGAGTGTTTGCTTATTAACGTTAATTCAACATGATCTTGTCATAATCTTCATGGTTTTAATATTAAAAGAACTTTAGCAGTTTAGTATTTGCTTTAATCTTTTTGAAAATAAACGAGGTGTTCACACAGTGGAGGCATCTTGAAAATTGTGCATATATCTTTTACAGATGTTTTTATATGTGTTACACTTACGCCTATATTGATGATTTTGGGATGGGGGAGGGATACAAACATAGCGTTCCACGAAAGGGAAGTAACTTTGATGAAAATATTGGGAGTTACTTATACCCTCCAACTGGTTTTTGGTTCCGTCTTGGTGTGTGTGCGGGTGTGACGCTTTGCTAGTAAACCCGATATCTTGATAGCCATGCATTGTATTCATGTCATATGTAGTACACAGATAGCCCATGGTCCGTAGATATGCCCTATTGTTTTTGATTATGATGCCAATGCATATTAATGAGTAAGCGGGGCTAAATGTAAAAATCTTCAAACGCTCGCATTTTAATAATCGCATTTTTGTTTCATATTTGGTATGTACATATTTATAGTATAAAACGATGAATTTTAATAATATACAAAGTGGGCGGGGATTAATAAGATTTTGCTGAAAAAAGATATCGAAAAAGGTAAATTGGGTTCAGGTGGTATGTAGTACACATACGGCCCATGATACGTGCATGTTCTCTGTGTTTTTGGTGGTGATGTCATGCATATTAATTAGTAGGCGGTAGATCTTGTAATGTTTCATATCTTAACACCTACAACACTGTTTTGTATCATATTTGATATAATTATGTTGTAAGCTAGTGTGTACATATTTATGGTACATCAATATCCATAGCGGGTGGGGCTAATCTGCAGCGATGTTGCAACCACGGGGGGCAAGGGGGCCACTCCCCTTGCCATAGGGTAAGGAGCCACTCCCCTTTGCCCTAGGGTAAGAAGCGAAGGAGCAGGAAGTGCCCTTTTGAAAGTTGGGGGCCGACAGGGATAGGTGGTGCACTTTTGAAAGTTAGGGGCGGACCTGTTCAGGAGGTGCCCTTTTGAAGGTTATACGAGATTATTGTAGGTAATTCTTGAAACTTGAGAACAAATATAAATTTACTCACTCACAAATCGTACATAGTACATAGAAGTTGCAACATACCTTTAGTATTTACTTGATACAATTAAAAATGTCATTTACCAGGGGCCCCGACACCGAGAGTCGTGGTGAGAGAGGGGAAGGCATGGTCCCAAAACAATTTGTAAGCAGTAATTTTCAATAGTAGATTTTTGAATTATAAAGAAATACATTGTTGTGTGCCAACACATAGGGCAAAGGAAAGTTATCATTGTTACTTAGTATTTCAACACAAAAGGCAGCCTCCGTACTACGTTACGATGCATGAACAAAGTTATCATTGAAAAGTTAAAAGAAAGAGATCTGCTGTAGAAGTAAGGATCATCCGTACAAGGGTGGCGCCAAGATTTATTTGCGAATTGCCCGAGGGAGGGGGGGGGGGTGGACTACCTTCCCAACCGGTTGGTTAATTTCAGTGTAGAGTCTTAAGACATATTAAACATTTATCATTGTTCTCTATCAAATAAAAAATCAATTGTTTGGGTCATAGCCGCTCTGTATCCGTTTTCACCACCCCTGGGTGTGTGCCTTCAGCCCTCCTACTCTGCTGTCTCAGATGTTGCAGTTTTGAACAACTCATGTGATCGTAGCAACGACTTTATCTTTCTTCTCTTCTTCATTTTTGACTTCGTAGGTTTTCCTATAAAAAAAGAATGATTTTAGATTAATCACTGATTAACATCAAAGGCCATCTGTAGTGATTCAAATGTGACGGCGTACATTAAAGGATTAGTTTAGTAGTCAGGCAAGTCCATCTTATATAAAAGAGAACTTTAAAAGAAAAAAATAATGATGAAGAAATCATTCAAAAATTTAATTCCATTAAGAAGATGTTTAAGTTTAAGGTTTGGTATCATTTGTGTAAAAAGGACTAAAATTAGACTAGTAGTGACGTCATAGCCTCAGATTCCTCAAAGTCTTTACGTATTTTATCATATTTTGTCATGCGATTTTGTGGCTTGAAAGCCATTGATTTGTCAGGAAAATAGTAAAACAAAATATTGTAAAATCATAGTTTACCGCACCTGAAGAAAGTTTGAGGAAAAATAATTGAAATAGGAAAAAAGTTTAATAAAGTTTCTTTAAAATACATAAACAAATGTTAAGAATGGGAGGATGAAAGCGGAAATATTCCATAGCTAGATAGTAGACTTACTATACCACTTATTTTTACACAGATAAGACAGAGTTTTAAGTTTCAATATCTTTTTAAAGGAATAAGATTTTCTTCACCATTATATGTTTTTCATATAATATAAACTTTTGACCACTAAAATCCTTTAGATATAAAACGATTTTGAACACACAATTACAATGACGGGGTCGTCGCCTGCGTATTCGCTTATATAATATAAACTTGTACGGACAGACATAACATCGACAACAAGTCAATGTCCACGGCCTTGATAACTAATTGTGGTGCACTTTGTCTACCCACCCCAGATTGAACCCGGGGCCTCGTGGTCTGTAGACAGGTATTATAACCGCTACACCACAGTAGGTAGATTGCTGATTGGCCTATCAGTATATGTGTATACTACATCATTGTATTTTGGCCAATAAAACACAAATTGATCCCCCTCTTCCACGTTAGAGACAATAACTGATTTCTAATGGATCTCAGTTCGAGAGCAAAGTCTGGTGCAAGCTCTTACATAATCATTCCTTCTATAAAATCCTTATAAAACGTATACAATTCCTCAAAATTTCTAGAATTCCTCAAACTTCTAGAATCCCTGAAACTCCTAGAATCCCCTATTGTAGAATTCCTGAAACTTCTAGAATTCCTGAAACTTCTAGGATTCCTGAAACTTCTAGAATCCCTGAACTTCTAGAATCCCTAAAACTTCTAGAATTCCTCAAACTTCTAGAATTCCTCAAACTTCTAGAATTCCTAAAACTTCTAGAATCCCTGAAACACCTAGAGTTCCTGAATCTTCTAGAATCACTGAAACTTCTAGAATCCCTGAAGCTTATAGAAGGCTGAAACTTCGAGAATTCCCCAAATTTCTAGAATTCCTTAAACTTCTAGAATTTTTTCAAGCTTCTAGGATCTCTAAAACTTCTAAAACCCTTCAAACTAATTCCTACAGCTTCTAGAATCCCTGGAACTTCTACAATTCCTCAAACTTCTAAAATTCCTAAAATTCATAGAATCCCTCAAACTTCTAGAATTTCTGAATTTTTTAGAATTCCTTAAAGAATTTTAGAATTCTAAAACTAGAAATCATTGAAAAAAATTGGTTAAATGTTCTTACTAACAAAAAGTAGACAGTTATGTCGCCAGAGGTAGAAAAATCGCCTAATGAACTATTATATTTAAGTCTTTGAAAATGATTCAGATTTTTCTCTCCTCCTAGATGTTCATTAGGAATATTTGATTATGGTCCATGATTAAAAACACAAGACTAACCATTTGCATACAAATCTGCATATCAAATAAAGATGCGAAAAGCTGTAAAGTGGTCAAATTTTCCTTGGTTCATATTGGATTAATTCTGTTGCCTTCCACCTGTCGATAGATCTTTGTTGTTTACAAAGCGAACGTATGACTCATAGTGTGGCACCTACTAGTAATTAATGAGAAAGATATTGAACCCCTTACATGCCGAAATTTTCTCAAAAAAGTGTTGAAGAAACAAAAATGTCATTTAGGAAAAGAACATGATAACAAATCTTAAACAAATTAAGCAAATACAATTTTACTTGGTCTGTTAGTCAGGGTAATGTCATATATTTTGCATACTCGTATATGACCCTCTGAAATAGGAAACCTTTATCCGAATAGGGCAAGTTTGGCAATTTATATGACATCAATTGAGTCATAACATGGTGAGAGACAAGTGGTTACGCATGTGCCTGTAAATTATATGAAAGGTGAAAAAAGTAAAGAAGAAAAACGTTTTATGACGAAAACATCCTTTCTTCATAGGAAAAAAGCAGGTTTTGAAGAATCGGAAAGAAAAAGAAGAACTACTAACTTTGAAGCGCATTACTTTCCCCTGGGCTCTTTTCCCCATGCAATGAGAGGCTATATCACCCCTGCATCATGAAGGGCGATAGAGATCACTTCGTTGGTCAGAGATATACTATTTCAGGCAGAAGCGTAGGAAGAAGAGACTTCACGAACGGCATTTATTCATGTTTTCAGGTAAAATGAGATTTCAACAGATTTAAATTTAGGGCGGTGCTATGCCAGTCCGGTAACATGCCTATTAATGGGAACATAAATGTTCCTATTAATGGAAACATTTTGCTACATGGAAGCCGCCATTTTGTGATATTTTCCATGATCCTTTGCTATCCTGACGTTAAAGCCTTATGCAATGTTACATTTTTTAAATTTGAAATACGTCTGAGAAAAATATCTTTGCTAGGGGAAAATTGAAACTTATGAAAATACCTTCATTACTGTCATGGCTACAACTCTTTTACTCCCTTTTGATATATTCACCACGCCGTTTTCGAAATATTATATTAAATAGACAATAGAGCTAGGCTTTTAGGTGCAAAACGGCCATTTTAAAAATTCAAATGTTTTTTAACACAATGATTTTTAATATTTCAAGTACATATATTAGAAACTATGACATTTTATTCCAACATGTAAACGATATGGCTGCATGACTTCAATATTCTCGTGCGTTATACATGTTCCTATTAACAGGCATGCTCCCGGACTGTATGCAAGAACGAGTTCAAAAACGATTTAGACGCATGATGAATATTGAAAATAACTTGAAAACATAAGTAATAATATACATATCTGCTAAAGCGACAAAGGTAATGAGCCGACTAAGACCCCTATGAAATAAATGGACTGCGTCAGATCAGCAAGATTCTTTTGCTCACAGACAAGTTCATACTGGAAAGAAAATGAAAGAAGATTCCAGTATATGCGAGAAAGTTTTACGTGCGCAGAACGGTTTTAAATTGCTAGATTGGTAAAAACCTTAGGTATATGGGCGTTTAGAGGTAACTTTCGCTAAATTGTTTTAAAATCTATCAAACAGATCACAGCATATCATTTGATTGAAGAAAAAAAACAATTAACCATTTTAAATTGTTTTTAAACCTCAGGCATCAATTTGTATTCGCAAATTTTGCGAAATATTGCAGGACGGAGTTTGTATTTTCTCTCGTAAATCCTTTGTTTTAAAATGTTTATCATAATTATTTGAAGCGGTGCAGCATATTCTGACCAAATGTTTTTGAGTCTTTGGCATGTCCCCAATACAATTTTAGCAGCAATAGATCATTTTCAGTGACTTAAATGTAAGAAAGAATTTTGATGAATCACAAATGAATTGAAGATTTTTTCAGTTATAACTCAAAATCTAAAAGTGTCTTTCTCGAAATTTGAAAACTAATCTACTCAGATTTGAATCATTTTTTAACCAATAGAGAACTTACTCGGGAAAGGGGTGAAAACTGTTCGGTACTTTCAATCGAAAGTTGAAGCACTCTGGCAAAAAGCCATTTTAAAATGTGTCTTTATCAGTAGGCCCTATATTCACCAGTTCAATATTCGTTCATTATCAAGGAAAAAGGGGGAGCCAGGGGTGCATTTGGTACCCAGACACTCTCTAGAAGACGGAACTTTAACGTAGAACAAGTTGATAAAGTTGTATCCTTAATTTATCTTTGGATTCCCTTCTTATTTGGAACGTTCATATTAATAACTTACTCTCTCAGGTATCAAAAGTACTTGGTGTATTACACAGAATGAAAGATTTTTTCCTGCAGATATTTTAAAATGTTGATGATAATCTTTTAATTTTTTCGTAGTTAAGAATTGTGATATTGTATTGAGAAATACTCACTATCCGCTTCTCAACAAGATGAAGCTTCATGATTTTAACATTAAGCTCCAATTTTTGCTAACTGCCCATAGACCTGTAATCAATTCATTCTTGTATTCAACGATTATACCCAACAGGTTGTTCATGTTTAAAAAATTCTTATTTATTTACAAGCTACTTAGAGTGACCATTAGATCGATCATATTTTTATTGGCTCAACTTTTGAAAAGCATCATATTTATACTGTACTTCAATTTTCAAAGGGTGCGGCATTTTTTGACGTTTGACTGATAACATCATTGACCGTTCATTCATCCCATAATTTGATAAACCCAACCATCGAGGGATTTGCCTACCAAAAGAAGGGCAAATTTATAGGTGTGTGTGGGGGAAGGGGGAGGGGGGGATTACTAAATAAAAGATATCAATTCAGGCTCAAGTGGCTGGGCGTGTTCCCCAAATATCGCCTATGAATTCATCTCATTGCATTATTCTCTGTCAATACACTAAATTGCTAAACTCATAAAATATATTAATACGCAAAAATGAAACAATTATATTTATAAGATATATATAAAAAAATAGAGACACTTATGACACATTTCAAAAGCACAATGCACATTTTGAAAGAAATTACATGTTTTAATGATATCATTGACAAATTATTTCCAAAAAAATGGCACGTTGCTATATTTTGAAGAATAAAATGAGAAAAGTGTGTATATTCTGTTTGCAATAGTTGATTTCTTCTAACATTTTTTTGTTTTGTCGAAAAATGAATAGGGTCAATATTTATGCTTAACTGGGGTTTAAACTTTTCAAAAATATAATTGATCAAGTGGACAACTCACATCTGTGGTGATAGAAGTCTTATATACTGGTTCTGATCGAAAACCCAACCTTCATCGCATTTTATTGTCTCATCGGTCAGTGCTCCCGCCATGTAACCAGGAAAATAATTGTCGGGGTATTCCACATCGTACTTAGCACACTGTTCATATTCATACACGTCATCATTTAACGCAATCGGTATAGAAGCGTTTCGGTACTGGTATAAGCATGATAGGTATGCATCTGTGTCGGAATCTCTGTAGAGGGAGTAACAGTTGTCTACCTCATCAGAACATTAATCCACGGCGCACCAGTGATCTGGTTTGGCATTCAGAAATAGTAGGCTAATGTAGTCAGTGATGATGGGATGCCATTCAAGCACAATGGGGCGTATACATACTTTTGGTAACGCCCAAATTCTCCGATTTCCACCTATACGTCATCGAACGTCATTGGAATTAAACATTTTTCACATTCGGCAGACAAAAACGTAAAAATATATTGCTGCCTGTAAACTCTATCATATTAATTAGGCGCCAATATCTCGAGAGGATGAATACATTTCTATATGTTTGGTTGCGATTTAAAAAATTAAAAACATACTTTTAGCAACTTTTTTGCAAACTTGTTGTGATTTTACCATACTATTTTTTAAATACTTGAATTTATGGCATGCATCTTATTCGAAGCTGATACCAGACCACCCGGAATGTTCTGGCTGAGATTTACGGCACGATTAAGCGGTGATGGAACTAAACTAAATGGTTAAACTGTACGTCTAAACTGAATGGATACCAAATTTTCCATTCTGTGTAATGACCCATACAACATAACGTAACAAGATGACGGGTTAAGAAGAGTAAGTCACCAAATAAAAGCCCAAACCCAACACCAACGGTGGCACCACCAACAAAAAGAAAATTAGAGACGCCCAGTTAGTAAAGCACCCTATCAATGTTAACTTTAAAATTGCAGAATTTTGAAAATAATTGGAGCTAACCACCCACTCAGGCAAACCATTCCACTTATTAACAAACCTTTGCGACAAGCTTAAACGCCACATATCAATCCATGATTACTTTAGTTTTGGTTACCACGTTTCACATGAGGATTGGCTAAAACATGCAAGAAGATTATAGGAAGTTAAAGCATCACTACCAGCAAGGAATTTCCAAGCACAGCCCTTTCAAAAGGGCTGGTCGTGGCATTGACGATTTTAGAATAAAGACGCCCTAGTATTAGCAAGGTCCGAATAAAGATTACAATCTACCTACTGTGGTGTAGCGGTTATCATACCTGTCTACAGACCACGAGGCCCCGGGTTCAATCCTGGGGTGGGTAGACACGCCAGTGCACCACAACTGGTTATCAAAGGCCGTGGACATTGACTTGGTTGTCGATGTTATGTCTGTCCGTACGTCGTACCTGTGTTCTCGTCCGGGTCGTATTAAGCGTTTCGTGATAGCATTTGTACTATCATAACCGAATACGCAGGCGACGACCCCGTTATTGTAATTGTGTGTTCACCCCCTCCCCTAAAGATTACAAATACGTTTCGTTCAATTCCATTGTAATTTTACAATGATACGCTTTTGGTTTGGCCAAATGAATAAAGTGTTTCGTAACTCGAAAAGCGAATATAGTTTAACTCCAGATGGGCCTAGTGTCCACATCAGTTTAGATGTAATCCACTTCTATCCCAGTCCTCGTGTTTTGTCAAGTCTACGCAGGGCTACTCAATCACAAAGAATAAAATTAATATTATAGTGTTAACGCATTCAAGTATATATCAATCCAGGAGTTTAATATTTGTCGTATTATATTACAATGCAACAACCAGAACCTGACAACACATATTGTTCACCTTTTCCTATAATGGTAGTGCCCAACTTATTTTGTAATTAGGGCTTTAAATAGAATCCATTATGATTTTAGGTTTTCCTTTTCTTTCTTTTTTTTTCTCCCTCTGATTCCTGCTTTGAAAAATTGATCATGCAGTCTTAATTTTCAGATTTTTCTAAATATATCCAAATCTTTAGTTGATTTACAAATCTTTGTAATTATTCTTAACTTTTCAAGCCAGTATAGGGTATCAAAGATGGCGAATTATGAGCATGGAGTTTGCAATACTAATCCTGTCGCTGCTTGAGGGCCACGACCAAAAACCTGAATCATATTCGCCTAGTACTCTTCTCAACTCAAGAGTGGTCAAACCAAGAATTCGCAACCGAGATTCAAAAGAAAGATTCCTTACTTTAGGAATACGTTTGGCAGTCTGGTCCACGCTCCTGATCGGAAAACTCCCGATTGGGAGATTGAGACATGCGCAGTGACCATAATTTAAACTGTTGCTAATAACTTAAGTCGTTACTTTTTTTGGGCTTTTCAAATTCTGTAATTTTAAAGCTGTATACTTTGGAAATGATATTGAAATTGATATTTCTGTACAATTTGAGCTTTTGTTGGTGGCTAAAATGTTTAAATTTGGTCTTTAGAAAATATTTAAATAAATTTTTTAAGATTACTTTAAAATTCTTTGATGAAAGTCAAATTTGCACTGATGAAAATAGGGAAAATAATTTCATTGTTCTGTTGCACCAACAAAATTAGAATATTTTGCATGAATTTGTCCTACTTTTGTCTTAAACCTATTTTACCATTATGTATTTCTTTAAACTGTTAGAGAGATTTGAATTTTGAAAGATGCATTGTGGCTTAAAATTGAAAAAATATCCTGATTGGGAGATCTCCTGTTCGAGAGCGTGGACTGGACTGTCTAGTTGCTCTTCGCTGGATTATACAAATTAACAAATTAAGAACAACCTCCATCAAGAAAACATAAAACTCTTCTAAATCAAACCAAACGTCCTATTTGCCCTTGCAGCTGCTAAAGCACGTCATACACTGTTTAGAAGGCTTCAAATTGCTAGTCATGACAACACCAAGATCCCTTTCTTCAGTTCTTCAAGATCCCTTTCTTCCGTTCTTCATCAACACAACCAAGATTTGAACCATTCATGCAGTAATCAAAACCCAAATTGCCTAACAAAAGTGTATATTTTTGCATTTATCAACACTGAATACCATCTGCCACGTTTGGAACTAAAAACTAGCTTAACTAGATCACTTTGCAACAGTGAAAATCCCTATCATCAACAATCCTGTGGAGCTAGTGTCATCAGCAAATTTACAGATCCTGGAGCCAAGTGAAATATCGATATCATTAATGAAGATAAAGAAAAGAAGCGGACCCAATACAGAACCCTGAGGAACACCACTTGTAATTTCTTCCGTGGTGATACTTCACCACTTGTAACCTGTCAACTAACCAAGAATTTATCCAACTGGCACACATTTGAGACATTTAAACTCTGCATATCTGCAGTCTGATTCAGCTGTTCAGGTACACATTGGTAAAATGACAATGAAAATACATGCATGATGTATACAAGCCAGTTATGGGTATTGTAGTCTGAGAGTCTGGTAAGAAAATTCACAATCAGAACTCCTGAGAGGGAAAGGATAGCTAACGCGGCTCTAGCTGTCCTCCTTACGGATAGAAATTGTTTATATATATTTTTTTGATTATTATAACTTTCGTACCAAAAATTCCCTTTAAAATTGTGGAAAGTCTTTAATTTTATTTATGCAAAATCTCGGGACAGATTAAAAAATACTATTCATTTGTTTCTTTTCTTGTGTGTAATTCAAAGGAACATGACAATTAACCTGTATGTTGTTGGAAAACTGTTTAAAAATTGTGCATGGCTTAACATCTGTGTACATATGTTATTTGATCCTTCATAGCACATAATGAAGTCAAAAATGACATTTCTCACTACAATTTTTTAAAGGAATATTTTCATGGATTTTTGTAAAATTGTATTTGAAAGAGCATAGTTTTAGAGCCAATTTGGTACAAAAATCAATTTGATATCTGATTCCGTTTAGGAGATATAGATTTTTAAAGATTTTCCAATTGCATTTTAAAGTTTTGTACTGTATGATGAATTCGTGTTTGATGATGTCATAGAGGCAATTTCATTGAAAATGTGTATGCATTTCTTTGAACGTTAATTGGCTGTTTCTGTATGATAAAAAACAATTTTCCAAATTTTTTTGAAGTAGGGTATATCTGGCAATGTATATAAATACCAAACTTTCATAAATTTATTTTTCTAGCTGGTTTTACTATAAAAAAGATAACAGATTAAATAAAATACATAAAGTTTGTGGGAGAACGTGTTACTGTGATGTCATAGTGAGCCTTTCCCTATTCGTTTATTGGCATTTTTTGTGAACCTTAAAATTTGAATATCTGATTGTGTAACATATCAACATGATTTTTGTACTGCATTGTTTCTAAAAGTTTTCTCTTTCTTATGAAATGTTATGAAGAAAAAAAAAAACATGGGACTATTCCTTTAATTAAGGTATATCTGTGTTTGTCTTTGGCCACAAATGCGACGACGTTGGATCGTTTATCTGACCTATGCTCTTTAAGTTATGTACCCACATGTAGGTCAGCTTGTATTTACCGATACTCAATCAATGCCATATATTATTGACATCGCTATTTACGAATACATTTGCCACGGAGTCATCGACTACTTTTGGTCTGAGTTCTGTCAGCCTCTGATTAAATACAATGCGTAACGCGAA